>JAANDG010000746.1:0-62863 GCA_036852015.1 Pelodera strongyloides | reverse complement strand
ATTGTCTGTCATCACTTCAGGTGGTCGTTTCGTCCACATTCGTCAGTCATCCGTATGGTGTGGCGATCTTCAACGACTTTCTATTCTGGTCGGAATTTAGAGTGAGTCTTTATTTTAATTATGCGAATTTCATCGCCTAATAATAAGGCGTATAAGATAGGCTCATGCCAACTTTCTTTTGAGAACTGGAGTAAAGGTAAGAATGTAATATGAACCCGTTCTATCAACCGATTCTACGGCGCTTGGCCTTGGCACACATCAACCGTAGTCATCTGTGGTTTTGACTTTTTTTGGAAACATTGATTATCGGTTGTAGAGGCTAGGATTATTGATTGGTTTATTGATTGATCATAGGCCGGTGACGTCATGAGGGCCAAGGTCCGGCCCGAGCTCAATGCCACACAAGTGGAAAAGGTCTACCACGGAGAGTCACCCATATTCGACTTACGGATTTTCGAACCAACCCTCCAGACACGTTAGTTTATTGATTTTTTCTGGATTTATTGATTTTACCCTTTCATCACCGGCTTTTTCATATAGGTTCTTCATATACTAAGGATCGCAAGAACCTACACAACATTACCATAGGTATGTCTCATTTGGAAGGCACGGCGGTCAAAGTTGATTATCGATCGATTTATTGATTTTCAAAAGAACGGGACTGTTAATATTTTGATGGTCCTAATAGTTTTTTTTGTGCTGCTTAGGGAATAATAAATTGAAAAAAAAAATCCATTTTCAGAATCATCCCCATGTTCCACAAACCGTGGCGGCTGTGAGCATTTTTGCATACCAATGGGGTATGTAATTTTCTTAGACGTGTGTGTGAGCTACCAAACTCAAAATGACATAATGTAGATATTTATTAAACATATATATGACGAAAAGTTAACCCTAGCACTCTAACAATTGTGCTTCACAACACGTGTGACGTGTGTCCCTCAAATTGATTTATGCCGTAAGAAAAATAAACTATCATATCGTTCGTAGATAATACATATGTTGTTTATTAAAGGGTCAGGCCCATTTTAAATGGCCCCTATTTTTGATGATTCCATCTGACTCTTTATGTCAAATATAGTAGGATACGATATTTTTCTAATTTTCAAGCGCAAAATTCACGCAGTATTCAGCAATTTACCATTGCCAGTCATACCCAACTATTTATCGCAGTTGTCACGCCCTTTCGCTCTCATTGGGCAATGTGCCATATTGGGCGTGGCAATTGCGATATTGGCCAATCAGCGCGAATGGGCGTGCCAACTGCGATAAATAGTTGGGTATGAGTGCCCACGGTAAATTGATGAATAGTGTGTGAACTTTGCGCTTGAAAATTAGAAAAATATTGCATCCTACTATATTTTACATGGAGAACCAGATGGAATCATCAAAAATAGGAATCATTTGAAATGGGCCTGACCCTTTAAATTTATTAAACATATACATGATGAAAAGTAAACCCTAGCACCCTAACAATTGTGCTTCACAACACGTGTGTCCCTCAAATTGATTTAATGCCGTAAGGAAAATAAGCTATCATATCGTTCGTAGATAATACATATGTTGTTTATTAACCCTTTTGTTCAGATGCAAAGGCGCTGTGAATTGTGAGCCGGCCAAATGCGTGTGCGCTGAAAAGTATATGGTCGATCCCTCGAACAAGAAGAAATGCATCCGTGAGTTGTACAATTTATGACATACGATTGCGCTGCGCATCTACGGTGCATAGCGTGCGCGGCAAAAGATTTGCGCACTTATGACACTTATTTGGACGTAGCGTAAGAGCAAGCATCCCATATTTAATTGCATATGTTTCCAAGACTTTAGAGTACGAGCATAATTCGAATAAGCAATTAGTTAATTAGCAATTATTTTAGTGGACCCTTCATACAAAGAGACAAAATTGTGCAATTCATCCGTGTTATTCGAATGCAAGCGAGGACACAAATGTATTGATAAGTCGCAGGTATCCATCATATAATTTATTGATTTTTCTCGGTTAGTGACAATCGATTCGCAACTGGCGTGGAGAGACGAGGGATCCAGAGAGAGATAGAGAGAGAGGGATAGAGAGACTAATCAATGTATCCATAAATCAATAAATCAATATAGGTGTGCGATGGAGACGATGACTGTGGTGATGGATCGGACGAGGACCCAGACACAACATGCAGTGAGTGTAGGATAACTTCATAAGAATATGCTGCTGCGCGAAATAATATAGATTGATTGCTGCGCGAAATATTTACGTGCGCCCGAGAATGATCGATTAAAGGCTTAAAATGACATTATTTCTTGTTAGCTATTATTCGCGGCTTATCACAACGACCGAGATAGTATACCGAGATGTTTTTAAGCAGCAAAATGTACATATCATATCGTAATATGTAATCACAGTGACGCAAGTAAACCAGTCGAACTACAAGGTACAAACTACAAAGTAGAACGAGATCAATTTACCAGAGAACCATTTTGTGCTGATTTCAGAAGATTTCTCCTGCAACGATTCCCAGTTCCGATGCGATGGAAATACGTGTATAGAGGGGAAATGGGTGTGCGATGGCCGGCCGGACTGTAGGGACAAAACCGATGAGAGAGATTGTCATTGTATGTTTTGCTCAAAGGTTTCCCTTAGCATTAGCCTGGGCAACGTTTCGAGCGTAACGCACATGGTCACAGACAAATAAAGAAACAAACATTGTTGCTCTATCTAACCTAACAATCAACAGTTGCCTAGTTCCATATTGTTACCCTTTACCGTAGATACATTTTTTGTAACGCATCGAGTAGACCAGCATACTTACGCATCGTATGCAAATGAACATAAATTAGAATAAAAAATCGAGCTAAATTCGAGTAAATCTGCATAAATATCTAAGAAATTAGTTGTCCATGATGCGTTTCAAAAACCGGCCAGTATTTCGCTTTAATTGTGTCTTTTAAAAGTACAGTATGCTTTTAGCCCGCGCAAAGAACTGTACGGCCAAGCAATTCCAATGTGGCGTAACTAAAAGGTGTATTCCACTCGCGTGGAGGTGCGATGGAGAGATGGACTGCGGTGATGCTGATACTTCTGATGAAACTGGCTGTCCAGGTACCGTATTAGGGCTTACATTGATTTTGGTATACGGTATTGTTATTATGTATACGGTATTATCGATTGATTTAAATAATGAATTTCTGATGGACGGTATACGGTATTTATTATTAGGTATACGGTATTATGATTTATTTAATGTTTGTTTTACGCATAAGCCAAAAGCTAAAAACGAAAATGAAAATGCCCCAATTACGAGTTTTCGTGGTTAAAAATATAGCAAACATAATGAAAACTATCCATTGATTTACTCAAGTATCGATTGACTTTATATTTATTTATTGATTCGGTCGTTATCGATTGATTTAGATGCTGATATTGATTGATTTTAGCTTCGTCTGACTGTTCCGCCACCTCTTTTCAATGTCTAAACGGTCGTTGCATACCCCGTTCGTTGGTGTGCGATGGTTCTTTCGACTGCCGTGATGGAAGTGATGAAATGCACTGCGATTCGGTAAGCCTTGATTTTTTGACGCGACGGCTGCAAAATAAATGCTGCTGTCATAATGTCGCGCTGTCGCGCTGACGATGCTCTGACGATGCGCTGACGATGCGCTGACGATGTCGCGCAGCAGCAAATCTCAAAGAAAAAATTAACCGTTGTACAGTTAAATCAACTTGAGATAACAATTACTATCAACGTATCTGTTTGACTACAAGTTTCGTTCTTTGTCATTATTTAGATCGATTCACCCAAGTTAAGTAGCATAAATATATATATAACACTACGCTAAATAAGCCTTCCCTCGGTTAATTAGCGATTGATTTTTGCGGCCAAATATTAAATTAACTTTAATTTTCTTTCTCCAGGGCTGTGTTCGTGGTCTCGAGTTCCGTTGTGCACCCGGTCTCCCTTGTATTTCAAATGCTTTCCTATGCGATGGAGTTCAAGATTGTCCCGATGGCAGTGATGAGGCTAATACAACATGTGGTGAGGGTTTTTCTGATGGCTTTCACTGTATTTGTAATTTTTTGGTTTGTCGCATCCACCACTTCATTGCGAGCGTAACGCACATAGACCTATCCAAACAAATAAACAAACTTTGTTTCTTTCTTTATATAATAAGACACTATGTTCACAGTTTATAACCTGTCGCAAAAATTCTGCTGCTGGCGGGATTGACCCTGTCATATACCGCCTCTGAGTGAGTCTAGGAAGAGCGCTCTTTACCACTGCGCCATTGTAGGTACCGTGCCACTCGGCTTTTCCTGCGACAACGTCAATGAAGTGCCTTGTCGGAATCATGACATATGCATTCGGAGGGCCTTTCTGTGTGATGGACAAGAAGATTGCGTAGACGGATCGGACGAGGACCAAGAACAGTGCGGTACGGTAGAATTTAAAATCAATAAAACAATATTTCATTTGTAAAATCAATTAATCGATAACGCGTCCTTGATCGGCACTTTCGGCAAATCTTAAATACGATGTAACTAATTTATTCCAATTCAAAGCCATAGTAGCGTCGCACATGTAAAACAATGATGAACTTGTATTCCTTTGAAAATTTGGCACACAAGTGCACGGGATTGAACCGCTCAAACCACGCTACATACCGCTTTAAAACATATATTTTAGGCGAGCTCAAATGCAACCAGGAACAATGGAAATGTGTAGATGGCTCGAAATGCATACCGAGACATTTTGTATGCGACGGACATAGTGATTGCCTGGACAACTCGGATGAATCGGCATGCGGTATGTTTAAGTGAATTCACATATTTACCAAGTGGCGCAATGGTTGAAGGCGCTGCACCGAGACGCGCAAGTCCGCGGCTCGCAGGTTCGACACCTACCTCGAAGGGACCAATTAGTCTGATCAGAGTGCATTGATTGCTACGGGAGAAAAGACTATGCCTAACAATAAGAAAGGGGATTGGACATCTCACATACTAGTCGTATTCTTACAAAACATGTGTAAATTGATAAAGTGGAGCAGAAATCTCTCGATTAGGCTGCTGTTTTAGCGTATTTTCTGATGCCATATTCACCACTACGATTCCCTCGGGGGAAATATTCCCTGAGGACAGAATATAGCATTCTAATACGAGGCGCGCAGAGAAATAGACGGAGAATTCCCCTTGGGGAAACGAGTGGTGAATATCTGGTTGCGCATCAATCCCGCTCTTATAGTCGAATGTCTGCACGTTGTGCGTAAATTTATAAAGTTTATCATTTGATTTAATCCGAAACAATGAACAGCAATCCCGCTGAAAAAATGTCCCCAATATGCTGCTGTTGCAACGTATTTTCTGGTTGCGCAGCAAACTCTGCAGCAGAAATCTCCCGATTATACTGCTGTTGCAATGTATTTTTTTGTATTTTAGGTCGCAATGTGACCGTAAATACAGGAAGATGCCTGCCACCACGGTTTCTATGTGCGAATGACACGAAAAATACGTGCTTGGAGCCGCATCAGGTTAGTATTTATTGCTGTTTATTATTAAATTCTTTCTTCTCATTTTATACATAGTTACACACTCAACATAACTTCGCACACCGGGAGGATTTGAACGCGGGATGTCTTGCGTGTGAGTCATGAGCCTTAGCCACTAGGCCATAGGCAGACATTTTATTAATAACTTAATGTATAGGTCTGCGATCTGAAAGCCCAATGCCCCAATGGTGACGATGAAGGACTCCTGTGTGGAGAAAGGTTAATTTAATTTTAAAATCAAATTAATGCATAAACTAATCAATAAAATAGTTATTCTGATACCAGTGGTCGTTCTTTGGCGTCCGCACCAATGTTTTTTCCGCTCGCACTCGCTATGTTTCACGGACTTGGTATAACTGGGAGACAAGTAGTACCATAGTGAACGCATGTTGATTTGAGAAACGTACGCGTACCGAACACTGAAATGTAGTTGTCCCTTATGCGTTTCACAAACCACGTGTCATACCGCTTTAAATCTCTATTTTAGATTATGTCGTACAACTCCATGTGCTCACAAATGTTTCGATACACCTTCCGGCTTCATTTGCACGTGTAATGCGGGCTACAAATTGGGAACGGATGGGAGGAAATGTATTAGTAAGTTATTGATTTATTAGTATTATTTTGTATTAATATTATTATTGTTAGAATTCCTGATGTTATCCTTTTTAATCAATATTTTGTATAATCAATATTTATGTGCCACATATGTATTAGGCGTCCATTGCTTACGTTCTTAATTAAATATATAAATATAAATCCTTGCACAGGCCGGACAGACTTGTCTGAATTAATTAATTAATTAATTAAATTAAATTCACTAATTTGCTTCAATTGAAATATATTTTTACTGGTGAGCGTTCTTTGGTACCAGCTCAAGCGCGATGTTTCGCATAACTTGTATAAATGAAATCAACTTGTGCAGCCGTTGATTCTGAGACCTTATTACCACACCTTCTAATTGGCTAATGTGAAGCAAGATGCAGTGTAAAAAAGGTTTTTTACAATGAAGAATACGAACAATTTGTCATTTTTAACTCCACGTCTATCTATTGTTAGCTGAGAACATCTGCGGAATAAGTACTGCGCTATGAACTTTTGAGCAAACCTTGAATAAAGCGTGCAGTTTTATAAAGACGTACTATATGTAATTTACCTTATTAAAAATCGCGTTGTTGTAATGGGGTTAAAAATTACAAAGTGGTTTTAAAAAAGAGTTTTAACTATTAAGTTTTAATTTTACACTGTAATCCGACTTATTTATTTATTGATTTTGGGCATTGATCTGTTTTGCGGAATTAATAATTTGTTTTAGAAGCCGATCCATGTGCTTTTGGAGCGTGTTCTCAAAAATGCGAGGTTCACGGTCACCTACCATACTGTTATTGCGAACCGGGATACGAAATTGCGGCTGATGGGTAAGTAGCTTTTTTAAGTTTAGCGTCGGTTGCCAAAGTTTGAGAACTGTTATTGGTTAATCCGGCGGTAGAGTTGCGCAACCAGTGCGCCAAAACTTCGCCGCATTTGTGCCGACTCGTACTGCACACCTCTCGCCCACCTTCTAAATACCGCATTACAGCTGCGTTTATAATTCTCACTTTCAGCTTTACGTGCAAGTCTACCGATCCCGTTCAACCTTTTCTTCTCTTCACAAATCGTCACGAAATACGACTTTTATCACCGAAATCATCGCACTCCGTCGCTGTCGCACGAGATCTACGCAACGCGATCGCTATCGATTACTTTTACAATGTAAGGCGGAATATTGATTTATTGATTGTTTGTTTCCTTGTTCTGCTCACCGCAAAGCGACATCTGACCAGCGTTACCCAGGTAACAATTTCTAGGCTTTGGTGCGCCTACTGCTCAGAACCTCTGCGGAACATGTCATAAGCAAATCTTGAAACTGTACTTTGAACTCCCTTGAATAAAGGTGCACGCTCTTGAAGCGTAAAAAGAAAGAGTGATTGCGACAGAATTCGAAGCAGTGTTTATGACCAGTGTGCTCTACCTATTGTCAAACTAGACTAGTTGATGAGTATGCTTTAATAATGAAACGATTTATTTTAGAGCGAAGATAACATCACACTATTCTGGACCGATATTGCCAGTGATATGATCTACCGGGGAGAGTTAGTGAAGAGAGGTTGTTATCTTACCTATTAGTTACTTTTCAAATTATCTTTAAATTTTTCTCGGCTCTATAATCAACACATACTGAAAATCTGAATACCATCTATATGAACGCCCCACTGAGGCGTTATTCACCAACACGCAGGGAGCCCTCCCTGTCCTCCCCAGGGAGCTAAGGAGTTCGTAGAGAGTGCGAGAACAGAAGAGATTCTATGCGCTTGTGAGCCTCAGGAGGACTCCCTGTGTGTTGGTGAATACGGCCTCCGGTCTTATAATCGACGTACAAAGTACCAGTAGTGCTGTTTTTATTTGGGAACGATTCAAACAATGTACTTGATGCTATCTTATACTTTATGCTAAAACTCTTTTCTAATTTGAAATAACTTACAGTACTGTCCAACGTCCGTCCGATCATATTGCACGGTATCTTCACGGCGGAGGGCCTGGCCGTTGACTGGGTCGGTATGAATATCTACTGGGTCGACTCGTTTGTTGATCAAATTGAAGTGAGTTAATTAAATATTTATTACTAGTTATCAAAATGTGCTTGTGCTTGTGCGTGAGTGTGTGCGCGCGTCAATATGATGAAAATGTTCGGAAACAATTGAATGGACATACCCTGGTTTTATTGAACAAATTGATGAGTAGTAGTGTATTCGAACACTACCTTAAAGGGTCAGGCCCATTTCAAATGACCCCTATTTTTGATGATTCCATCCTATTCTTCATGTCATATATAGTAGGATACGATATTTTTCTAATTTTCAAGCGCAAAATTCACGCAGTATTCGGCAATTTACCATTGCCAGTCATACCCAACTATTTATCGCAGTTGTCACGCCCCTTCGCGCTAATTGGGCAATATGCTCTATTGGGCGTGGCAATTGCGATATTGGCCAATCAGCGCGAATGGGCGTACAAACTGCGATAAATAGTTGGGTATGACTGCCCACGGTAAATTGCCGAATAGTGTGTGAATTTTTCGCTTCAAAATTAGAAAAATATTGCATCCTACTATATATGACATGAAGAATCAGATGGAATCATCAAAAATAGGGGTCATTTGAAATGGGCCTGACCCTTTAAGATACTATAAAGAAGTGACAGACTAGTTTCAACAGATTGGGCATTCCTACCAAAATAACACTAACAATAAGTACAACAAAAGCTCACGTTCTAACGTCATTTTTATCCAACGAGTGAAACATGACGATATTGTGTTTTTTAGCTGAATAAGGATCGAAACGGTAGTATTACAGTTTGCATTGATAATTACCCTATGTGGTAGTAGCAGGTAGCTAGATGGAGGTGGAGAGAAAGACAGAGAAATAGAGAAAGAGAGAGAGAAAGAGAGAGAGAGAGAGAGAGAGAGAGGAGAGAGATAAGGAAGGAGTGAAAGAGGGATAAGAGAGAGATGGGAATTGAAATTAGAAGCTAACTGCTATGATGTGCATTTCCTGTTTATCTGCTATTCTGAGCTGATGCGAACAATTTTGTAATACTATATTGTTTACATCGTACTTTGTAGGTGGCCACTTTTGACGGAACTCACAGAGCTACTGTGTTAAAAGGGAACATGACAAATCTCCGGGGACTCACTTTGGATCCGAGGTATATTTTCCTTCCTTTATCTTCTGCTATTGCCTGGGTACGTAAGTACAATTATCATTCAGTTACACTAGATGTCATAATGTGCTCTGTCTGCCTGTGTTTCACCCCGTTGAAAATTCTACGTCCCTATGGACGTGTGGACAATGGAAGTGGAGTAACCATTCCACATAGTATTAATAGGGCTGTGTTTCATACTTACTCCCGCTATATAATCGGTAGTGTAAACATGCTAAAGTGGACATTAAGTAATCTTTCCATTACTAAGGTAAAACTACCTACGGGAATCTTGCAGTATACTTACCGTATGACGTTCCGGTATCTTACCGTAGCGACGGTACCGTATGCTAATTTCAGTGTCGGCCTAATGTTCTGGGCGGATTGGGAGGTGGGAAAAGCAAGAATTGAACGGGCAACGATGGCTGGAAGTGATAGGAGAGTACTGTATTCGGTGAGGTTTCCGTTTCATTATTCTCTCTCTGATCCTCTCTCTCTCTCTCTCTCTCCCTCTCCCTCCCTCCCTCCCTCCCTCCCTCCCTCTCTCTCTCTCTCTCTCTCTGATCATCTCTCTCTCTGATCATCTCTCTCTCTGATCCTCTCTCTCTCTCTCTCTCTCCCTCACTCCCTCTCTCTCTCTCTCTCTCCTTTCTTCACACTATCTTCTCTCCCCCCATTTGGCTTTCTCTATCATGATGAATTTTTGCCTCTTTCGTCTCTCAGTCAGGCGCACACTATCTAGTTTCCTACTGTACTTCATCTTACTGTGTACTGTGTAGTCTCGAGTACACTAATGAGTGACGTCTTTACAATTATAACTACAGTGGACTGCAATTCGTCGATTACTGTACTAATTTGCATACAATAGGTGGAATCGATCGAGAATGGTGGCTGGCCGAATGGTCTCGCTTGTGATATCCACACAAGAAGGATTTATTGGGTTGATGCCAAGTAAGGATGATTTTATATTTTCATTATTGATTTTATTATACTTTATTTTCCCTGCTGAACTATGTAGAGATTTTATAGAGTAGAACACCTTGGGTTTTTTTAAAAGTTGGTTTTACATTGTGACAAGCATATTATTGTTCTATATTTTAATTCATCAATGTCACAGGTCCGACAGTATTCATACCGTAACCTACGACGGTGCGGATCACGTTGAGGTGCTGCGAGATAGCATGCACCTGGCTCATCCTTTCGCCATCACCCTTTGGGAAAATACCGTATACTGGTCCGATTGGAGACTTCAGGCTATTGTAAAGGTGATTATTGATTGATTTTTTGATTTTTTGAAATTCTCTACAATCTGTTAGAATCCACATATCCCATCAATAAGAGACATGAACGCCAAAACCGTGTTTGCTGTCCCAGTTAGGTCGAAATGTTTCACCTAAATTTTATAAAGGTAAGACAAGTGATAAGTTTTGCTAGACCCTTTCATACGCACGGGCAAATAAGCCATAACATATATCACACCATGAAAAATGGTGTTGTCAAGCATTCTACTCAAATCGAACAAAACCACGTGCCATACCGCTTTAAAAATTAACTTTAGGCAAATAAGTGGAATGGTTCTTCAATACGAATTGTGGAATCTGCACATCGGCAACCATTCGACGTCAAGCTGGTGCACAGGCTAAAGCAACCAAGGCGAGTTCTAATCTTTGTCATAATTGTAGGCGAGTTGCCATAACTGCTATGATTAATTATTTATATAATAATAATAATAATTTATTACACCACAAAGGTGCGCACATATGAGTTGTCACACTAGATAAATATAAAGGTACAACACTTTTCATTATTTTGTCAGTGCGCATATCCATTATCCCGCTGCGTGCTCGTGTACCTTAGCCTTTACAAATACTTCAAAATGCTCCCACATTGATTCTTCACTCCATATAATATAAGCTTTGACCTACGTCGGAAATAATTTTGCTAACTATCGATTTATTGATTTTTCAAAACTTATTTATCGACCAATTATCGATCGCTTTTTCAGATCGGCGCGGAATCCCTGTCAGGACGCTGGGTGCTCTCATCTCTGTCTAATCGATAGTGCCACGGAGTCAAAGTGCTTCTGTTCATATATGACAGTAGTCAGCGACCACGACGATACCTCATGCAAAAGTGAGTTTTTGTAGTTTGTAGCCTTTCTACGGTAGTTTTGTAGTCCGTCGACAGTGTTTTTGTAGTTTATAGTCAAATTTTTGTTCTATTAAAATCAGCATATTGGACATTGGAACTATAGAAAGAAGATCATGTACTATAATTGTAAGCAGCGCCAGAAATGGAAATGATTTACTTACTTAATTTCGTCTTTCCATGTGATATCACCGAGTGAAACATGGCGAAATTGACTTTTGATATTTTGGAAACATGTTTTCTTTCTAATGACTCAGGGATTTTCCGAAAGGAAACCATGCAAATTTATCGTTCGGGATGGACATTTTGGAAACGTTCTAATGCTTGGAAAAAAAAAACAAAAAATACAGTATGAATTAGCATGGAAATTCGAAAAATATGCGCGGGAAACGTTTTTCGCAAGTTAATTCATGCTGTATTTTTTGTTTTCTCCAAGCATTGGAACGTTTCCAAAAAGTCCATCCCGAACGATGAATTTGTATGGTTTCCTTTCGGAAAATCAATCCCGAACGCGCCCTCAAGGATGACGGACTTACCGTAGTAAACATATATACGAGAAATTATATCTTATTAAATAAGTCGTTAGATAATTAGGTAATTATATTATGTTTCCTATTAAAGCCAAATACCGGCCGGTTTTTGAAACGCATCGTGGACAACTGAGTTATCATGTATTTATGTAATTTGCCTGAATTTAACTCGACTTTTTATTCTAATTTATGTTCATTTGCATAGGCTGCATAAGAGTGCTGGTTTACTCGATGAGTTTCAAAAACCGGTCGGTGTTTCGCTTTAAGTACGCAGCTTATTAAATTATTTATATTTCAGCCGTCGATTTGGCATTAGTACTTGGACATTCGAAAGCGCTGACAGTTTTCAACGGAAAACCACCTCATTTATCTCTATTCCCTTTGATTGGAGGACGAACGGGCGAAGGTAGGCAATCGATCGATAATAATCAATAATCGATAATTAATCAAAATCTATCAATTATTATTTTTTTCATTTGTAATAAACCGTGGGCTATATGCTACATTGGGCACATAAATAGAATATGGTCACAATAGTCAACTAGTAGGCAACACTACGCTAAGGTGTTGCTACTTACGCATGTGGTAACGCCTTGGCGTAAGTGTTATGCTCTTCACGTAAAGCACTTATCTTTCCACGGGTTTTCAGCTTTTTGTCATATTTTTTGGGAAAGTCTTACTGTATTTTCAGACGTGATGTTCCGACATTTGAGCGCAACTCTCAGCGCCGTTTACGTGGGAAATGTGAAGCAGAATTTGGTTTTCCGCCAGTCGATAGAGGATAATTCAGCCGAGGAGACTGTTTACACGCTAGGTAAAGATAAAAAGATAAAGTGAACCGGGCTATATCAACCGAATCCGCGGAAACGGTGCACCGGGATCCAGCTCAGAGGCTGGACATATTGGCCATTTAAACTTCCCGGTGGCCAATCTCCTCGGGAAGTCGATTTATCCCGCTGGTTTTACCCAGCTACCAACTTTTACACCTTTGGTGGGGTGAGGGGGTTCCGGCCCGGGATCGAACCAGTGACCGGTGGCGTGGTGAGCAAGTGCCTTGCCACTTGACCCCCCCACACGCTAGGTATTGATTTTTAATTATTGTAACATTTAGTTTGTAGTTGACCTTCTTCCGAACTGATTGTTGGTTTAGTTTGAAGATTTCAAAGATATGTCAGTGTTGTTATGTTCCTAGAAAGTGGGAGTAAGCAAAGTCCAGAGAAATCTACCGCAATGCAGCTCTAAGATGAGCGATATGTACTACCAAGTAAAATCTCGTAGACCACATACGTGACTTCCCAACTCAAGTAACACAAATTTCAGCCGGGAATGGACATTCTCAGTCTCGCTGTTAGTCTTACAATAGTCGGTGTTTTTCTTTAGTGCGTCCAACCATACAGTATCCAAAAATCGTCATTCAGCATAATAAAAAGTCCACGACAGCAATGTAAGATTCGTGTTGTTTTGTTTTGCATTGAAGATGACGTCACGTTTATTATAATGTTTAACCTACTGGTATTTTCAGAATCAGAAACCCTGATCTCTATGACCACTGATCCACTGCTGGAGAACCTGTTCCTCCTCACAAGATATCCGCTTGATGTGAATCGATTGTTCGTTGTCAACGCTACCGGACACTTTAGGTATTGCTTGTTTGCTTTATTGGTTTTAGCATTATTCTACCCAAATATCAGTTTAAAGCGAAATACTGGCCGGTTTTTGAAACACATCGAGTACACCAGCATCGAGTACACCAGCTTATGTAAATGAACATAAATTAGAATAAAAAAAAATCGAGCTAAATTCGAGTAACTTTGCATAAATGCGCAAGAATTATGTTGTCCACGATGCGTTTCAAAAACAGGCCGGTATTTCACTTTATCTAGCCATAAATGTCGAGTTATATTGCCTGCCGTCTTATATACATAGAACCGCCTTATATAGCGCTTATATGGAATTCATTATTGAATGTAGAATAACGAAAATTTTGTGAACATAAGTTCTTTTTCAGCCGCGATATTCTGACGTCAAAGGATTCTGATTGCTTACGTGCTCCATTGGGACTGGCTCACGAGAATGGGTTGGTTTCATATATTTTACTTTTTTGATCTCTCGCTCTCTCTCCTCTCTCCTTCTCTCTCTCCTTCTCTCTCTCTCTCTCTTCTCTCTCTCTCTCTCTCTCTCTCTCTCTCTCTTCTCTCTTCTTCTCTCTCTCCGCTCTATCAGTATCTATGGCAGAGTAATATACTATGCGAGGTCGCTACCGTATGCTGGATCAAACATATTTCCAGAAACCTCTACTGGATATCAATGTCCACGAAACCATCGTTGTGTACCGTAGAAGTGTCTTCCGGTAATGAGAAAAGCACGTGGAGCTCTCTGCCGCTCGACCGCGAGATAAAGTAAGTGTAATATAATTTAGTGTGGTTTACCGTAATGTGTAATGGCGCAGTGCGAAGGTGTTTGTCTATGAGGCTAGCGGTCGTAGGTTCAATTCCAGCTCGTTGCGTACTTTCGTAGAATAACTGTCGAAAACCGATGGATTCGAGATCAAAGCCACTTGATTTTCCTGAGGGGTTTGTCTATCGACACTGTCGGTACACAACCCCTTTTAAGCCCCCTCCCCCTCCCTCCTATACGCCCACCCTCACCCTTTAAAGGGACAGGGCCAACAAAATAAACCTATATTTACGATACGTTCATAATGACTACCAATCATTTTTGTTACAATGCATACAAACTAAATTTCACCTTTATTCGCCCTGGAAAACTTTTTTCCGATGCGCTCAACTTATATGTATACCATAAAACTGCAGATTTCAAAGCTATATATGCAAATTTTGATCGCATTATAATTTCGCGATAAATTTGCATAGACAACAAGGATATTTGCGGTTTTACTGTACACATATACGTTGAGCGCATCGGAAAAAGTTTTCCAGGGCGAATAAATGTGAAATTTAGTTTGTATATCTTATTATATAAAAGAGTAACTGTAGCGCAATTTGCATACCGATGTGCGTTACGAAATGCAAATTTCGTGTTCGGGTATAAAAAGAGTCGCAGCTCAATATCGAAGTATGAATATGCTTCTTATTATGTGAATTTCTTATGATACGTTTGAAACTTTTAATATAAGTATGCCCATGCTAAACCAATCATATTTGCGGCCCGGTGGTCTAGTGGTTAGAAGCTCTGTCTACCACTCTACACATCACGAGTTCAAAACCACTCGGGTGACTTCTTGATGGGGGAAGTCTTAATCGTGCAAATCCCTAGGCGAAGAAAGAAGAAAGAAGAAGGCCACGACGGTTAAAACGCAATGAAGATGAAGAAATATTTCCATGTATGTCGCCTCAGGCGGCGTAGCCTTCTGGTATTGTAATAAAAATGCTTGACAGTCATTATGAACGTATCACAAATATAGGTTTACTTTGATGGGCCTGTCCCTTTAAACAATATTTTTAAATTCAGATCTCCACGTTGTCTGACTGCGAATCCAGTGAAGAAACAACTTGTTTGGATCGATGGAGACGATTTGATCATTTATGAAATTGAGGATAAGAAGGTATTGTTTTGGAACAATTCTATGTTTTCTATAAATCATACATTCCTGACTGAGCACGTCTACAGTATATGGTAGCATGAATCTAATAAATCGCTTTGTACACACCGCCCGTCGCTACCGGGGACTCTGAAATTTTTTCTGATCGTGCGCGGCTTGAGCCCTTTAAAAATCGTAACATGAACCTGCCGGTTGTATCAACGACAAAACCATGAAACTTACTACTAACGCTAAGTCGGAGCAGACTACTCCTCGGAGTTATTTAATAAATATAAATAAAATAACTTTTCCGACTAGATAGAACATATTTGATGGTCACCACCTCCAAGCCGAGGTAGTTCTATTACTAGGTTCGGTACCCCACCTCTGGGATAGGGACGTGCTTGTCCATAGTAGCTTTCATCTCCAGACTCTACCGCTGTTAGGTGCTTCCATGGGGAGCATCGCCCCTATGTTAGGGAACCTTAGCCTTAGGACTTAGGGAAATTATCGATTTCCCGAGTTTATACGTAGTCTTGCAAATTATAGATCCTCTCCGTGGAGAAAACCAATGCGAGCAGTTTGGCTGTGGATCCGATGTAATTTTTTCTATATATAATTATTTAGTAGAGCAACTGTTTTGAAAATATCTCCTTCCTTTTTTACCAGACAATCGTTTATGTTTCAAATTTTAGTTTATTGTTAGTCGGGGAAAGTTAGCGAGCCTGAGCTTAGGCCTAAGCCTAAGCCTAAGTGGCTTCGTCGACGATAAAAATCAATCGATAAATCAATACTTTAACCCATTCCTCTTATCAGTTAATCAATATTCTTATTACAGTACGGGTGATATGTTACTCCTCTTGCCGAATCAAATACAGCGAATAAGCGGGAAGATAGTTGAGAGCATTGATTCGGGGTGAGTGTTTTTTCTTATATTTTACTTTTCTCTCTCTCTCCCTCCTCTCTCTTCTCTCTCTCTCTCTCTCTCTCTCTCTCTCTCTCTGCCTCACTCTGCTGTCATTTGAGCTATAAGAGGGGAATATCATGTTCATTTGAGCTTCCTAAAGATTACCGTAGTCTCCAATCCCATGTTTTAGCAACTACTCCCAAATCTTCGTCAACTCGTCTCGTGGGAGTGAGATGATTACCGTACTTCCAACCAGAACTACAAATCCGTGTGAAGCACTCATGTGCGCGCACCTGTGCGTTTCCGTCAAGGGAACGCCCACTTGCGCATGCGCTTCCGGATTTAGGCAAAGCGGAAAGGAGTGTCAGCGTAAGTTGTATTGGCATTAGTTTTGCATAGCCATTAGTTAAATATTTTCGAGTTTACAATTAGATGCCTTTCGTTGTGATTTATTGCACGTTTATCATCTCTAACAAACTACTTTAACCGTGCGCATTTTATGTTAGAACCCATGAGAACCGTGTTCCATTATGTGCCGAAAAGACGCAGGATGGAAAACTCTTCACCGGCCACGTACCGTACCTCTTTAAAGAAGACTTTCTTTTCAGCCGATCCACTGCTTCTCTTCCTTGATACCGGGTACACACTTCGTGGTGTTTCCTTGGGAAAAGAACCTCAAATTAGGATGAATATCGCCCCATCAAAAGTTACAAATCAGGGACGACCGACCATATTGGCCACGGACAGCCGACGAAATAAGGTTGGGTTTTCAAGCGGTATTGCACGTGATTTGCAAGCAAATTTTCGGCCTTTTTGCACAAAACGGAACAACAACACTTGATATGTATACCCTGCACTGTGCATGTATAAGTTGCGAAAGTATTTCGCAAAGTTATTTCAGAGCCATGAAAAACAACAACATTCTGAATTTCTATGACTGGGTGTCGAACCCTGGTCGGTCTGTTGACAGTTCCGAGCGATACCACTGAACCACTCTTTCAGGTGTACATGGTGATGTTCAGTCGGAATGAGGTGGTCGTTTTTGACCGAGTAACTTCCGAGTCCAAAGTCCTCTTCAGTGGCGGGGTTAGCCGTGTTGGTGCCAGCTTCGTTACCGCTATTGCCGTCGACGAGATCAGCGGTAAGACTTATTGATTGTTTACAAAGATTGGACTAGAAACTCTGAATACCAAACTACATACTATAAACTATAAACTACCCACAGCCGAATGCACAAACATATAAGGCCCGCTATTCGTTTCTTGCAATTGAGCACGTTAGACAATCAATATTTGATTTTTCCTGTGCTAAACTAAAAGAAGTTTTTCTGGTCGAAAATGAGCGTATTCAAAGATTTTCTATTCGAAAATAAGCGGGGCGGAATCGAACCTCGGTCGATTACATGAAAAATCCCAGCGCTATCCACTACTCCATGGTGACTCTTTTCAGGTTACTTGTGGATCGCTGCTCGTGTCTCTTCGGTCAGCGGAGGTGTTATTCTGGTACTGGATCCCCAAACTGGTTCTCAACATAGTGTAATCAGGGATACGGACAAAGCACCCACGGCATTACAAATCGATGCGAGGCCCGGGAAAGGGTGGGTGGTTCTTGAGTTTTCGAATTTTAAAGCGAAATACCAGCCGGTTTCTGAAACGCAGCGTGAACAACTGAATTACGCATTTATGCTAATTTCGAATTTAGCTCGATTTTTTCTTCTAATTTTGTTCATTTGCATATGCTGATTACGAATGCTGGTGTCCACAATGCGTTTCAAAAAACGGCCACTGTTTCGCTTTAAAAGGAATGTGGTAGTTGTTACATAAGCAGACATATACCATAAAGTCGCAATGACATTCTGAGATATGGAGTAATCGAGATACGGAGATAGGATACGAGTAGAAATGAAGAGATAAAACATACAGATACAGCACACACGGAAATTACAGCATACCTTCGTTTAAGGTTGAAAGCGTATTTTTATAATATACTCCATGTTATTGAGTAGCTTCTCCTGGACAGATCTTCGTGCGTTTCTAATGGATTTCTTCTTTCAGTTTCATCTTTTGGATTTCAAGTTTCGGCATCAAAAGAGCCCGGCTGGACGGCACTGATGTGAAGAAAGTAGTCGAGGTATTAATAATAAATTTAATAATATTACTGTTGATTGTTGAATAAAGTTGTAAGTCATCTGATTTTTCCTAGCAATAGGAATAGGGGAGGGGGCGTCCAACAGTAAAAGTATAGCTTATGGTTAGCCACTGTTTGATAGTAAAGCTGTTCCATTCAATGCATATATTGAGTTCTTGACTTTTATATTGATTTAGAAATCAATTTCTTATCAATTATTGATTTTTCTTATCATTTAGAAATCAATCGTATCGATTGCTTTGGATAAGAAAACGTCCGAATTGTGCTACGTAGATAAGGAGAAAGCCGCAGTCGATTGCTCGGACTATGACGGAAAGAATGAGAAGGTTTGTTATTTATTTATTTATTATCTCCCGCGTTTCTCTCTATCTATCTCTCTCTCTATCTCTCTCTCTCCTTGTCCGTTACTTTCTACTCCTACTCGCTCTGTCATCTCTCTCGGTCTCTCTCTCTCTAAATTTATTCTGAAGCTCTTATTATTCCAGATAGCTTCATGCTTCAATTTCACCGCGCTGACTCAACTGTCACCATGTTTTGCATGTGCCTAACTCTTTTCTCAACTGATTTCCCTCAATTCAGGTCAATCGTGCAATGTTCCGACAACAGAGCTCTGCGCGTGCATTCAGTTTTCTGATTTCCGGAGGCACGATGTACTTGGCGGATGGGTGAGCAGACATCTTCGATTTATAACGATCTGTAAGAAACACGGCCGCTTTCTTGTGAAATATGCTTTGAAACTTTCGATTACATGGGTAGTTTTAGTAGTTCGTTGGATTGCGTCGTTTTCCTTGCACAGTGGATGTAAAGAATGTAAAGAACAAGAAAAAAAAAAGATTTCGGAATGACGCCACCTTGACCCCCGTTGTGGGCGTGGCTTACTTCCCCTACACCAGAGCCCGTATTCACCAACACACAGGGAGCCCTCCCTGGCCTCCACAGGGAGCTAAAGAGTGCGTAGATAGTGCGGGAGACGAAGAGATTCAGTGCGCTCGTGAGCAGGGCTCCCTGCGTGTTGGTGAATACGGCCTCAGGCTGGAATAGCCAGGCAACCAGGCAGAACCGGGGCCATATTAGACTTTGGTAAGGAAGAACCGTATGCGTCGGTTACGCAATCATGAAGTACCAAGAGTTTGTAACGTGATAGAAGACTTGGTATGAAAATAGTTGAATATGTTATTTGAACTGTTGACCTACTGACCTGTTGACCTGTTGACCCTCGAATTCATGGTTTCAGTCTGCGCGAGGGTGGCTCAATCGTGGTTTTGGAACGGTCGAAGGACGGAACTTTCGTCGGAACGGAAAAGGTTCATCCAGATCTGAAGAGCGCACAAGTCACATCAATGGCCTTTTGGACCAGCGATCAAGATGGTGAGAACTCTCTCTCTCTCTATTTCCCTCTCTCTCTTTCTATCTCTCTGCATCTCCCTTTCCATTGTTCTCTATCACTATGACTATACTCATAGGAAGGATAACGTAACCTTACCTTAACCCGTCATTCGTACCGTAAGCAGATGCCAACAAGCTGTAGGTAGATGGTAGACCACATCATTTTGTCGTATCATGTGCCATTTTTCATTGATAGAAACTATAAACTACAAATTCCAATGATTCGTACCTTCATAAAGATATTTACGTATGCTTTTAGTCGAAGAAAACGAGTGTTCGGCTGCCACTTGCGAGGACCTGTGTCTGTACTCTGGCCGTGTCACGTGTGTCTGCTCGCAGGGAACACTGGCAGACGATTCGCGGACTTGTCAGGGTACAGTAGTTATTGATTTATCGATTTTCTATTTATTTATTTTTTATTTATTG
The DNA here is from genome assembly GCA_036852015.1 of Pelodera strongyloides. NCBI lineage: Eukaryota > Metazoa > Nematoda > Chromadorea > Rhabditida > Rhabditidae > Pelodera > Pelodera strongyloides. The sequence goes on along the minus strand of JAANDG010000746.1, from coordinate 42,504 downwards.
ATTGATGCGTCATATATCGCCTGTATATCTGCAACCATGACGTATTCATAAGGATGACGGGTTTGAGTCATGACTGTGCCTGAAAGAAGTGAATAAGCGCCGATAATCTACTTCAAATCAGAAGTTCCATACTTTTCTGATACCTGATATAGAGAAGGAAAGAAAACATTTTCTATCTAATTGATTAAAAACTATGAGTCAAGTAGAAAAGGTAAAAAGGTCAGGCGCATGGAAAATGAGGGTCCTGGCCAGAGTTTTTTTTTTGATCAGAAAACGCCCCCAGTCCTCATACCTTATGTATTTTGCAGCTCTCGACGCCTTCCTGGTTCTGTCGCATGCGAAGGACGTCAAGTTCTCGCCGCTGCTCTCTTATTCTAAGGTAACCATGGGGGTTTATTTTACTTCTTTAACTGTCGCAGGTTATGCAAGTTTACTTGGCGTATAGACTTACGTCGCGTAAAAACTTACCTGGCATGGTAACTTACGTGGTGTAAACTTACGTGGTTAAACTTACGCGGTGGTTTAAGGTGTCCGCTCCTCTACCAGCACCATACCAGAAAATTGAAGATAAATCGATAATGAGACAAGTATCAGCGATTGCAACGGATCCTTACAAGTGAGCAAATCACTGAAAGAAGTTATAATTCGTAGCTTTCGTAACTCGTAGCGGGACAGCTAGTTCATATACATATACAGAGGGAGATGCACGTAAGTAACCCTGTAATGTTAGTTAGGACGGTCACGAAGGCTAGTAACTAGTAACAGTTACCTCGAAACTCCGAGAGAGTTTGGTGATGAGGCGACACAGAGAGAGAGAGAGAGAGAAATAGAGAGAGAGAGAGAGAGAGAGAGAGAGAGAGAGGAGAGAGAGAGAGAGAGAGAGAGAGAGAGAGAGAGAAGAGTACTGCAAAACTATAATACTATGCTAATAATAGAGGATTAACACCCATAAAACAAACTAGTGCTATAATAATTCCCCAATTGTCAGATGGCGTCTCTACTTTGCTGATGCTGAACTTCGCACTATAACTGGAATCAATTTTGACATGACTGGCATCCATGTGGTGGTTGAAGGTACTTTATTGATTTTTTTGCTTTCGTCGTTATCAGTATTGATTACATGTGGACGTCGAGCAATTTGTCATCTGGAACTCGTCGCCTACTGCTCAGGACCTCTGCGGAACATGTCATAAGCAAACATTGAAACTGTACTTCACCCTTGAATAAAGGTGCACGCTCTTGAAGCGTAAAAGATTTATTCATTTAATATAAGTCTTTTAAGACCGTGACGTACATAAATCCGTACCATTAGCTATCCCTACCTTGATTAAAACATTATAACCTCGTTTTCTGGTTACATTTATTTGGCCGTTCAATTTTCTCATTTTTTTTGTACGTGTTGTCTAGTGAGATTAAATTTTAGTACTTGAATACAATATCGATTGAATTTACCCATTTACTGTATCCTATTAGATATCGGACGCGTGGACGGCTTGTCTCTGGATGTTCTGAATCGCGATCTCTACTTCTCTACCCGCTCGCCGCCCGCTCTATGGAGAGTCAGCGTTTTAGAGGACAACCTGGAAATGTATCCGAAAATACCACATGTACGATAGTTAGGTTTTTTACTTTAAAGTGAAATACCGGCCGGGTTTTTAAACGCATCATGAACAGCTGAACCCTTACGTATTTACGTTAATTTGCTCGAAGTTAGCTCGATTTTTTATTCTAATTTATGGTCATTTGCATACGTTGTATAGGGATGCAAGTGTACTCGCTCGATGTGTTTAAAAAACCGGACGGTATTTCGCTTTAATTTATTTCTTTTTACTAAATTAGATCTGAAAAGTCTACATTGTCGCAAAGCATGTAGAATTGTAAGGATTTAGGGTTATATCCCATGAGAGAATAACATTGATTTTTTTCATATTTACTGATCAATAATATATATTCTTTCAGCTCGTCTTGGCCAGGATATTGATTTTTTCTTTAATCAATAATAGTGATTTGTTCAGCTTGTGTTGGCCAGGATATTGATTTTTTCCTATTTACTAATCAATAATATACATTTTCAGCTTATGTTGGCCAGGATATTGATTTTTTCATATTTACAAATCAATAATATATATTCTTTCAGCTTGTGCTGGCCATGTCGCAAGGTGACAGTCCCGGTGCTCTCGCAGTCCACCCATGTATAATGTGAGTTTTCTTTCCATTTATTGTTTACGGGCCTTACCGTACCCTTGACACAAAACCCTAGTACCCATTAAAGTTAAAGCGAAATACCGGCCGGTTTTTGAAACGCACCGTCGACAACTGAATTTTTACGTATTTATGAAAAGTTGCTCGAATTTAGCTCGATTTTTTATTCTAATTTATGTTCTTTTGCATAAGCTGCATAAGAATGTTGGTGTGCTCGACGTGTTTCAAAAACCGACCGGTATTTCGCTTTAAATGTTTTAATTCCGTCTCAATAAAACCAACCAATCAATAAATTTATCATGGGTTAAACATCAATATTTTCAGGATGATTTTCTTCGAGAATGGCAAGGAGCGAGGTCTTGAGCGTGTTTATTTCAGTGGATATAAGAGGGTTTGTTTTATTTATTTGATGAGTCGGTAGTTAATAGGTCGCGGGTTCGATTCCTCTCAGCGTCCAATGTTTTGCATCTATGTTCCCGCTAATATTGATTGACATTCAGGAACGAATAATCGATAAAGACGTGATTGGTGTGGCTATTGATTACGAGGCGGACAAGCTCTACTACAGTACGTCGAGTGGACAAAATAATGGATCGATAACGAGGGCCGACTTCGATGGGTCACATTCAGAGGTATGGTATTGATTGACTGGCATTAAAGCGATATGGCACGTGAGTTTCGTGACCTATGATGTGCATTTCTCGGCACAGAATGGAACAACACAGCATGAAAATACAGTTGTCGTTTTAAAACCACGTGCCATATAGCTTTAATTTTTATACTCGAAATCACTCGCCGTTGACCGGAATCGAAATTTCGTTGTCCGCGCAGTGGAAACAGTCGGTTACCCACTGCGCTACGTGAGGAATAATTATTTCTTCATTTACAGACAGTAATCGCCGGTGGAACAACAAGTTTCGTGTACCCGTTCCGGCTCACCATTTTCAAGGACACCATTTATATTGCCGGATTTTTGAAAAGGTTCCTATTTTATTTATCATTTTTTGCCAGTTTTTCTGTGCCGTAACTATGGTGCACCCGCCGCGCACCCACCAAAGTGTGCGTCGTAGTACGTCAATTGGAATTGTGCGGCGCCGGCGCATCCTACAGGTGTGCGCCGTCCCACTACGGCCCACGCCGTCCCACTCTTTCTTTGTGCGGCGACTTCGCGGGGTTTCATCGATGAAGGGTCGTAATTTATCTTACCCAGCGGCTAATTGTCAGCTTACATTCTTGTGTGACTCACACGTATGAACTTGTATTGCTTTTTTAGGAAATTGTTGGCCTTCGACAAAATCTCCGGTTCTAAACTAGCTGAATCTGACTATGGCGAAGCACCAGTCGATATTGCAGTTGCTACCTCGCAACCCGTAGTTTGTGAGTTTATAAATATTGATTTTCCTTATCTTGTAATTTTAATTATCGATTTTTCACTATTACCCTCGTTTGACATCTGTAACAACATAGGACACACGACACAAACATGGTGATGATCCTAAAAATTGGATGTCCTATGTTAAAGTCACTGGCCAAAATCGAACCCTGGTTACTCTGGCGATTGTCATGAACGTTGGCACTGCACCATGTAGAGATCTATCAGATTTTATTTTCAGGCGGGGAAGATCGTTGTGCATCAGCAAATCTCGGTTGCGGGGACTTGTGTCGCTTATCAGCACTTGCCCAACCACACTGCGCTTGTAATGGAGAAAGAACACTGAATCCGGACAATAAGACGTGCTCGGGAGGTATGATATAACATTTTAAAGCGTTTCAAAGGCCAGCTGTTGTATAGCTTTAAAAGGAAGGTGATGGTGGTTTAATCGGCCACTGAAGGATTCTTACATGAAATTGTAAGTGCATAATATGCGAAGTCCGCAATTTTTCGGTGGAAACCCCAAGGCCGCAGCGATCATCAGTATTTTCCCTCTATTTATGTGTATAGTTCTGTTCCCTTAGGCTCGAATAACAATTGATTTTTTACATTTATTGATTGATTGCTCTCGTTCAGACTACGGTACCGTTCTATGCTCTCCAGAAGAATTCATGTGTCGCTCGACTGAAAGGTGTATTCCCTATGAAGAAACGTGTGATGGAGTCAATGAATGTCCACAGGGCGAGGATGAGAATATCGATTTTTGCGGTTCGTATTGATTTATTTTTATTTTTTATTCTTCAGATAAACTGGCTTCGTAGCCGAACATTATTAGTGTTTTCGATGATTCATGGCACTTATACTGTATATATATATATATATATATATATATATATATATATATATATATATATATATATATATATATATGAACGATTGTCCGAATCGAAGTGATGAATATATATATATATATATATATATATATATATACGTGAGATTGGTAAGCTTAAACTACTAACTACCAACTACGAAGTACAAACTACAAACTTCAGAGAACCGTGACTGTCGTGAAGGTTATATTCCGTGTGGAAATGGACAGTGCATTCCCATTGCAAAGAAATGCGATGGAAAGAATGATTGTCCGAATCGAAGTGATGAATTTGGATGCGCATGTTCGGAGAAACAGTTCAGGTACGGTAATTATGTTTATGTATGGTAATTAGGTTTAGGTACGGTAATTAGGTCTGGATACGGCAATTAGGGTTAGGTACTGTAATTAGGTTTGGGTACGGTAATTAGGCTAGGTACTGTAATTAGGTTTAGGTATGGTAGTTAGGTTTAAATACGGTTATCAGTCGTCATTTTATTTATGGGGTCTTGCAGAACGTCTAGTCTTTTTAAAACTAAAGGTAAATTATACCAACGATCTGCTCGGAAATGGTTCAGCATCTTGCAGCGGAGGTCATAAGTTTTGAGGCAAGCTCAAAAAATATTAATTGGCTGTAAATCATTATTATTAATAATACTTGTTCTAGATGCGGTTCTGGAGAATGCGTGCACAAGGACCAACGGTGCAACTTCCAAAAGGACTGTTTGGATGCGAGTGACGAAAAGGGTTGCCGTGAGTGTTTCGATTTTTATTTACATTATAATTGCTAGTTGTGTTTCTTAATTTGAATCTCAGTGATTTTTGAGCGCATATCCGTGCTCCATGTATTTTTATTATCTTCATAATTTATAATGCATAGTGTTGGGAACATGTTTTGCAAGAAATGCGGCTACAGCGAGAAAAATGATGACGAAAAATTGTGTCCTTGAACCAATACGCACCGTAACCCAAGTAATTGTCCAGTATATGGCCGTGCTCATAATGACTCGACGAACGTTATTCCACTAATTAATTGGTCGCATGCCTCGCGGACATTATAACATTTGGTTTTGTATGGCTAACTGTGGCGCTTGGACTGGGCGGAACTTTTTAAACAATGCATTTCTGGCTGAAAACAGTGTTTTTCGTCGGGTTTTTTTTCCAACACTATGTTTTTCATACTGTGAAGTTAATAAAACCACAAAATATATACATAAGGGCCAAAACTGTGACCGCGTCCCTTTAATTTATTATTAGCTTTACAGCTCGTTCTAATTGCTCTCTCGAGTCCTTCGGAATGGTCGGATTAATCAACTGCGAAAGAACGACCCAGTGTATTCAACCAGAATGGCTATGCGACGGGAGTAATGACTGCTGGGACGGGTGGGACGAGGAGAATTGCCCCGGTTAGTTTCGTACCATTTTCTGGTGGTTTCGTACCATTTTCGGGAGGATTCGTACCATTTTTGGGTGGTTTCGTACCATTTTCGGGTGGTTTCGTACCATTTTCGGGTGATTTTTAGCAATTTCCCGAGGTTTCGGGAAGAGTTTTTGTGAGTTTCCCGTTGTTTCTTTCAGTGACCGGGGTTTTCTGGCATTTTTGGCAGCTTTTTTTAGTTTCCGATATCTTATCTCTTGTACTTTCGGAACTATTTTCGGGCGTTTTCCAGCAGTTTTAGTGGAGTTTCGGTCACTTTTGAGCCTTTTTCAGACTCGTTCAAGACATCGCGGCGAAATCGCCCGCTGAATAAGGCGCCGATAGCTGCATGTGAGGGACAGCAGTTTAAGGTAGTTAGAAGCTTTACGTTTTTTATAGTTAATAGTTCATTGATATGCCCATGCTATATATGATATTCTAGGGCACAGAGAAAGTAATATATCCCTCAAAAATTGTCTTTCTTCATTGGAACTCTGGTGATAAGATAGTCAGACAAACGCTTAGTACCGTATGCGCAATTGTTCGATGAGTACAATACTTAAAAGGTAAAATGTATCCTCGAATTGGTACAGTGTACCTAACGATTGACCCTTTTAGTTCGGCTCGTGTCAAAAATAATACGTCTTATAGTGGCATTACAGTCTCCTCAATTTAATACAGTACTGTACATTTGTTCAATTTAGCACAGTCCATTGCACGCACACACAATCGTAAGGGATCAGTTGCAATCCAATTAGTAGTATCTTGCATTTCCCATGAATTACCATATTTGGCAAGTACCCTCTTGCGGCTACAGTAAGCCAAGTGGTATGTATGTAATAACTTTAAATTACCTTTCAGTGCGCGCTCACCGGTTCTTGCATCCCGAAATCATGGTTGTGTGATGGACAGAGCGACTGCGCAGATGCAAGTGACGAGAAAAATTGCAGTCAGTTTGTTTTACTAATTATTCAAATTATAAAATGTGCGTTCATATTCCCTTTAAAGTAAAGCTTCGCCCATAAAAAGTTTTTCGATTTATTCTGTGAGAAAAAATAAGAACAATGTATTGTAATGCTCAAGTCAACCTTCGCATTTACGTATCTTAGCAGGTCTTACCCTTGAAAATATACTTAGTGCCTCTGACGCCGTATTCACCAACGCGCAAGGAGCCCTCCCTGGTCTCACCAAGGACCTAAAAAGCCTCTGATCTGTTCACTATGACTGTACTCATTTACCATCTGCACAGTAAATGCACCAAGCGATCAATATCTACAGTCTCACCTTTATCGACTTGTCATTATTTATAATTTAGCAAAATCGGCCGAATGCACTGGCTTCCAATGCTCCTCTGAATCAAAGTGCATTTCCATTGACAATGTCTGCGATATGAAGCCGGATTGCAAGGATGGAGAGGACGAGCACGGATGCAAGGGGTGAGTGTGGTCTAGTGGTTAGCTCTCTTCTATAGTAATAAGTGGTCGAGGGTTCGGATCCTATTGCTATCAAATGGAGCGACTTACAGCTGTTCACAAACTGATAACGCTGTTTTCTGTTCAATTAGTGTTTTAGTTGAAACATATCGTTTAGTAGGTTTGACCCTTGAGCCGACCGAATTATGCTAATGCGAACTTTTGTAATGGGATTTACTATTATGCCTAAACTACCGTAATACAGTTGTGTTCAGAATAGTCCAATACTAAAGAGCATTTCTTGGCATACTTGGAAACCCCCAGAATATTCTAATACAACTGCTTAACAAACAATGCGGCCTATATTTAGGATAATGTTATATTGTGCGTACTGTAAGGAAGAATTTTATAACATTTTATTTTCACATATTTTTTATTTTTAGTCAGTGTGATGCCGGCTCGTTCAACTGTACAAATGGACGGTGCATTCCTGGTGATTGGCGGTAATTTCAAATATTTTCTTTAATATAAATGTATTCATTTTGACGTGCAGTTGAAAGACAGATCAATCAATCTAAGGGAAAGTTATTGGAGAATAAATGTATTTAAAAAAGTAAAAATCTAAAAGTTAAATTCGTGGTGCGTAAAGAAGCAGGCGGAAAAAAAGTGAAAACTAATGCAACTTTGAAAATCAATAAATGTCAGTGGAATATAAAAATCAATAAATATCGATCGGTTACAAAAAAATCAATAAATGTCAGTGAAATATAAAATCAATCAATATCGATCAATTTCAGATGTGATGGCTTTGACGACTGTTTGGATGGGGGATCGTCGATGGGCTCGGATGAGACTGGTTGCGGTAAGTTTACTCTCCTTGCAGCGTCAGCAGTGTCTGAGCTCGCTACGGTGCGGCGCAGTTCTCGCGCTCAAATGGCTCCGCACGCTTTTAGTTGACGCTATGGATTCATTTCCCTAGAAACCGTGTGATATTCATTTTTGATGCCGTGTGTTCGAAACATTTAACAGATCAGCTGGTTTTCTCGTTTTTAGTTGGCTAAATCTATGTTGGCTGACAAAATTGCAACGCGTCGCGGGGAAGAATCGAACCAACAAGTCCCAGTAGATGCGAAGTCAGCGCCTTCTACAACTGCGCCATGTGCTCAATATAAAATAACAATTTCAGCCCCAGGTCGTTCGGTGGTCCGCTTTGTCCCCTGTAAAAGCACCGAATTTCACTGTCCCGTTTACACTTCTGGTTTGCCTGCCCCTTTAAATAAAGTCTGTATTCCGCGCGGCTACGTTTGCGATGGCCACAAGGACTGCCCGGATGGAGAGGACGAGAATAATTGCGGTGAGTATTGAACCCGGGATGGGTGGATGAGTGGCCGGAACTTTACCATTCCACCATGTTGCATAAGTAAAAATTTGCAGAAAATCAGTGACAATGCAATATATAGTTTTTTTCGCCGATTGCCCAATTCTTTTGTAATCAATAAATCAATCAATAATGCACCAAAGGCCGATCAATAAATCACACATAAAATCAATCAATGGTTTCCAGAAAGAACGGAGTGCAGTCCGTGGGAGTTCATCTGTCTAAGCGGTCAGTGTGTACCAAGAAATTGGACTTGCAATGGAATTCCTGACTGCGCGGATGGGACCGACGAGTCGGATATGGTAGGTTTTGGTTAGCCTTCAAAGAGGAATGGCACGTGGTTTGTGAAGTACCTGCTGGACGGCTACTTGCACATGTTCATGTATGTGCAACTATGGTTAGTACGTCTGGGAATAGTGTATGTCTCGGAAACCTCGTATTGATACGCTTTGAAATCGTTCTCCTTTCAGCTTTGAGCTACACTCTCAATTTTTTCACGCCGGCCAGGAGAAAACTGCGAATTTCTCGTTTCTCTATAAAATATAAAGGTTACTTCTTTTTAGCTGTGTCAGAGTGTTTGGAATGTGTCATGTAATGGTCAACACCAGTGTGACAATGGTATTTGCATACCAACTTCACTTCTATGCGATGGGAACAACGATTGCGGAGATTGGTGTGTTTTATTGAATTTATATAAAAATTATTGATTTGTGTGGCGGGGGGGGGGGGTGGGCTTTTTTTTTTTTTTTGTTTTTTTTTTTTTTTTTTTTTTTTTTTTTTTTTTTTTTTTTTTTTTTTTGTTTTTTTTTTTTTTTTTTTTTTTTTTTTTTTTTGTTTTTTTGTTTTTTTTTTTTTTGTAGGCCCAGGTGTGGCGGCCCACCCATTTTGAGCCTAGCGTAAGCGGCGCACCGGCCAGATTTCCGCAGTGTATACCAAACAAAAATATTTGAAGGATAACTTGCCAAGGAATTTTTTTGGCTATAATAGCCTCATGGATTATCGATCTGCTATAATATTGATTCATCGATAAAGTTTTTTATCAATCAATAAAATAAAACCTCTAGGTCGGACGAGAAGAAGTGCGAAATTGACGAATGCATAAGAGATTCACCATGCCAAGGAAAGTGTGTTGATCTCAAAATTGGATTCAAATGTGTTTGTGACCCGCCCACTAAGCTCTCCCTCGAAGACCGGGTATCCTGTGTCGGTGGGTTTTTATCCTTTTGTAGAAACATTAGCCACACAATTTGTTTATTTGTTTGTTTGTGCCGTGCGCGTTACGCTCTAACTGTGAAAATGTATTCAGCGAATTTACGTAAGATTTCTTTGAAGGAACTGATCTTTCTGCTACGAGAACAATATGAATGCTGGATATTAGTTTAGTTCATATTATGCAGTTATAAAAATACAATGTTTTAGTCGACGATGCCTGTGATACGCACAACTGCTCCCAAAAGTGTATTATGAAGGGTAGTCGGCCGCGGTGTTCTTGTGTGAATGGATACACCCTACGGGAAGATGCCAAGACTTGCAAACCGGACTCTGATAGTAAGTTGGAGTTTTTGGCTCAACTTAATTTAAAGCGGAATGTCACGTGGTTTGTGAACCATATGTTGGACAACTGTCTTCCAATATATCATATGCAAGTGATGTTCCATTGTGTGCAATTAGAACACAGTATGATAGAGAGATCTCAAATTTATCGTTAGTCGAGCTCCAATGTAACTTCCTTTCTGTGTTCCTTTATACAAGAAGCGTTCAATACAGTGTTTGAATTTTAAAGTCGAGGACTACCGCAAAACTATGCAGTTTGTGTTTCTTTAGCAATTACTTTCATATTGTTGCTTAAAGCGAAATATCACCCGGTTTGGGGTTTTTTCACCAAAAATAGTTTAAAAACAGTTATCAACGAAAACAAATATAAAAACACAAACAAATAAGTGCGCATTACAAAAAATATGAGCAAACTAAGATTTTTTTTATTTTGTATGGAAAAATCCTCACATGGCGGTCGACCTAGTAAAATAGCTGGAAAAAAACGCCATCTGGGAATTTGAAATAATTAAACATTCCCCGCGGCATCCAAATGACGAAATGTTGACAAAATATTAGAATTTCCAAGTAAAATAAGCCCAAAAACGCACGGTTTAAATGCATTCGACGCACGGTTGATTACTCCTCCTCTTTTTCTATTTTTTTTGCTGGGACCGACCGCTAATTCGTTTTAACTGATTTAAATCAATAAACTAAAACACATTTAGTTGCGCCCAGCTTATTGATTGTGACACGTCACCAAATTGGCCTCTATGATACAAACGGTGTGCAACATGCTATCGTACTTGGCAATTTGACCAATGGCGTCGCTGTAGACTATGAGATACGGTAGGTGTTTGCTCATTCCTGACGAATACACAGATTTTGGGGTCAGTACACAAAGATCATTTATAAATTAACCTTCTATGCACTCAGTTTTGTCTCCAGTGGCTCCAAGCTTGTATTATTCCTGGTTTCTTCTAGCAGTGACAAAGTGTTCTGGACGGACGTGCACACTGGTCCCAAGTTCGGTTTCACAGGGCTCAAGGGTCTACCGGGAAGTTATGGCGTAAGTCATTTGAAATACGTTTGTAAAATGCAAAACGAATAAGGAGAGAGAGGCATAGGGAGAGATAGAGAGGGGAATAGAGAGCGACATAGAGAGAAAGGTATGGAGAGAGAGAGAGGAATATATATAATTTATTTATATATATATATAGAGAGAGGAATAGAGAGAGATAGAGAGAAATCAAACCTCCCCTTTCAGATTCTGTCTGGCTTGTCCGCCAGGAGTCCCGACGGTATCGCCGTCGATTGGTTGGGTTCCAATGTATATTGGACGGACAAAGATGAGGACAGTATATCAGTGGCGACCACTTCTGGAAAGTACAGGTACTGTATCGATCGATCGATTCGATATTATATACCAGTCGGCTCACGCCGCCTGAGGCGAATCACATGGAAATATGATTGGTGAAGCATGGGCATACTTATATACACAGCTTCAAACGTATCATAAGAAATTCACATAATAGGAAACAATTGCATATGCATACTTCGATATTGAGCTGCGACACTCTTTTTATACCCGAACACGAAATTTGCAATTCGTAACGCACATCGGTATGCAAATTAGGCTACAGTTACTCTTTTATATAGTAAGAAGATTATTTATTATCAACTTTATCTATCGATAACTATTTGAAGCTTTTATTATAATCAATTAATCAAATAAATAATTACGAGGATGAGTAAGCCCCAAAGTAATAAATAGAGAACAACAGTCTTGTCCCTAATGAGTGAGGAGCAGCTACCCACGTCCTTCGGGCTTAGGACCTTCAAGGGCGCGCTAGTGTATTTCCGTTCTGAGCATCGCATCTACCAATGAGTCGATAAATAAGATTGCAAAATAGCACAGAGATGTTCAAAAGAACCAGGGCCTAATTATGGTTTAACCTTCTCAACTCGATTTAAAAATTAAAAAAAAAAGTTTTCAGATACACACTCCTACGCGGAAAGCCACTGCACGAACCACGAGCGCTTGCTCTTGATCCGACAAAAGGGTTTGTAGTTTGAAGTTTGAAGTTTGAAGTTTGGAGTTTGAAGTTTGAAGCTTAAGTAATGATAACCTAGTGTTTTGCGGGCTCCAGGGGTACATTCACAGGCACATCCAGTTTACAAAATTGTTCTTTTCGTGGGCCTGACGGGCACAGATGACACATATCCAGTATACGCTGCAAACCACGAGCCATACCGCTTTAACAAAAGTATAATATCATTTTCAGTTTCTTATTCTGGACCGATTGGGGCGATAAGGCTCATATTGGCCGTATGAGGATGGATGGTACTGATCCTACACTGATTGTGCAATCTTCGCTAAAGTAAGTTGTTCTTTTGAAATGAAGCTTCGGCTTCGGCTTCGGCTTCGGCTTCGGCTTCGGCTTCGGCTTCGGCTTCGGCTTCGGCTTCGGCTTCGGCTTCGGCTTCGGCTTCGGCTTCGGCTTCGGCTTCGGCTTCGGCTTCGGCTTCGGCTTCGGCTTCGGCTTCGGCTTAGGCTTAGGCTTAGGCTTAGGCTTAGGCTTATAGTTAGATAAATACAACCTCAAATTCAGCACAGTTTTATGCATTTTTATCCTGTAAACTCACGCAAGAAAAGTCACACATACAACGATGTCAAAATGTACCATGGCCAGCTCCACATCCGTAGTTTCCGTTGTTGTTTATTTTCTTCTTTTAGGTGGCCAAATGCCCTGGCCGTGGACCAACCAGCCGAGCGAATCTACTGGGGCGACGCGCATCTTGACTATATTGGTACAATATAATTTTTATTATTTTTAATTTCCGAAATTTCCGTTGAATTCATATCAATAAGTCACATTGAGCCAAACATTATTGTCGCCGACGGTCAAATGACCAGTCAATCGATGACTCCGTGAGACACTCACGATGCGAAACTATTATCAAATTAATCAATCAATATATTGTCAATTGATTATCGATTTAATCAATCAATAGTTTTCAATCAATAACTGTTTCAGGCTCATGCGACTACTACGGACGTAAACGTCGTGTGGTGTTGACCAAAGAAACCAAGCACATCTTCTCGCTAGCTGTATTCGGGGTTTGTGTTCACTTAGATGAAAGCTCGCGGTTGCGCGCGCGCCAAAGGTGCGCGGCGAAAATATGGCGCACACGTGGCACACTTTTTGGAGGCGGGGGTTCGTCGGTGACTCAAACAAGTCGTGTCAAAGTGTATATAATAATAAGCTTCAAACTCGTGTACAATCAGCGATCAGTTGTAAATAAGTATAGCGAAAAATTAGGCGCGCGGCAGGGCGCATGTGCGGCGATAATTGCCTTATCTTCCAAACTTATTTCCTTGGTTTAGGGTACCCTGTACTGGAGCGATTGGTTCAATCGAACTGTGGTAAAATATGATGGACAGACGAGAAAGGTCATTCTAACTCATCAGCATCGACCTATGGGAATAAAGGTAACGATTTATTGATTTATCGATTGATATTACTTTGATTATTGATTTTTTTTGTCTTTGTGACAACAATACACCAAAGAAAGCGGCAGATAATTCACTCATGCTGTGGCGGGATCGAACCCCCTACCGATTCAGCGCTGCTCTATTACACTACCACTGCGCTACCCGAGTCAATTTTTATTAGCATACTTGTAGGTCTACCATCCTCTCCTTCAACATGCCTCCCTACCTCGAAATGTGGGCCCACCATGTAACCCAACGACGTGCGACAATATATGCGTTCCGATGAATACAAGTAATCATATAAATTATATTTGTTTATGGGCAACCCGGCAACCTTTATTTATTTTTTATAGTACATTACGTTGCTTTTCTTCAATGATTAATTACCCAAAGTATCTGTATATGGCCCATGACAACTTTGAAACCACCACCCGGCGAGGGAATCATGGGCAATCCCTCATGGCCCTAGCCCGAAGACGTCGAGCAATTTGTCATTTGGAACTCGTCCCCTAATGCTCAGGACCTCTGCGGAACATGTCATAAGCAAAACTTTGAATTTGAACTCCCTTGAATAGGGCACGCTCTTGCGCAAAACAAATTTTAAACAATTAATAATAATAAATTATATCGAAAGTTGGTGACATGGAAGAAATTGTGGGTTGCGCCACGCGCTCAACGGAAGCGTGGCGTACCTGTGGGGTGCTGCCCGGTAAACTCTCCAGTGCGCTACAGTTTGGCACGCGAACTTGGTTTGGAGGTCCAGCTCGTAGTCATTAATAAATAATTCAGCCTCTCACACCTGCCTATGCGCTCAAGGCTTCAAAGTTGATGACGATAAGAAATCCTGTATTTCGGAGTGCAAAGCGTAAGTTTTCTTATATTTCTGATTAAAATTTCTGTAAGAAATTGAAATACTGTGTAGTAATTTCTACTATGGGGTATCTGCATGTTACTAAGCTTATTTAAATCGGGTATTATAACGACTAGCAAAACCGTCATTCCCAAAACAAGTTCATCATTCGTGTTGTACTATATATCACCATGTCAGATTCGAACCAGGGATGGTTGTGCGAGGTTAGGGAGCTGTAACCACTGGGCCATTTATTCTTATTTCAGAACCGATTTCGTCTGCAAGAACACTTACAAGTGCCTTCCGTTCTGGTGGAAATGCGATGGTCAGGATGACTGTGGAGATGGTCAAGATGAGATGTACTTTATACCCGGTTGGTGATAAATTAAATAGTTGATGAATTAATAATTCGTTTAGTTAAGGTATTAAGTTAGTTAGTTAGTATTGGTTTAGTTTAGTTTAGTTAAGGCAAGGTATAAATTATTAGTTGAAGTAGTTAGTTAAAGTAAAGGGAAAAAGAAGTACGGTAGCTAAATAATAACCGTAAAGTCACCGACCCCCATCATGCACCTACTATCTACTGCGGTACACTGGCGCTTGCGGTCTTACTCCAAATAATGTTCTAACTACGATACTTTCAGGTGCTTGTCCTGTGTTCAAGTGTGAACCCGGTCAGATGCAGTGTTCGGCCGTCAGCCCCTCTTCTGTGAATGTAACCTGCTTATCATCAAGTGATATATGCGATGGCAAGACACAGTGCCCAAATGGAGATGATGAGAAGCCAGAGCTTTGTGGTACGGCACAATGGATAGATCCGGCATACTTATAAAGACCAAAATTACGGTCAAAAATTTATAGACAAAGTTTTACGTCCACGATTAAGCAACGCGAATAAAAGTCCCATGCTTTATGCCGCGCCGTTTTTTTTCAGTCCATTTCTGCCTTGGTAGTGGTTAAGATTGTGCATAGATAGGGCAATTAGCTCACTAAAGGGACAGATTCATGAAAAATTGTTTGCCAGTTGTTCTCATTTTGGGTAATGATTTCAACAGGGAAAGTGCCAGTATATCTGGTTTAAAATCTTATAAATTAAAGAGTACCGGGTTATATCAACCGAATCCGCAGCAACGGTGCACCGGGGTCCAGTTCTTTTCTGAAGGAGGGCATACTGGCTTTAAACTCGCCGGAGGCCAATTTTCTCGGTGCCGAAATCTCATATTTTAATCCAAACTCATGTAAAACATTTTTCAGCTACTTACGAGTGTCCGGAGGGTCAGTTTAAGTGTGCAAACGGAAGGAAATGTCTTCCGATTACAATGCTCGGAGATGGAAAGGATGACTGTGGGGATGGGTCAGATGAGCGAGCAGGTGGGAATTTTCTATTGGTGCCTTCCCGGTTGGGAGAACTTGTCTGTGTCTCTACGTGTCTGGGAGCATCCTCCCAGCGTTTATGCATACCGCCATTGCACTGGGAATAAGCTTGGAACCAACACTGTTAATATGTTTGGGAACCTCCCTTGGAATAGTTTTGGAAGTCCCCTTGTGACAGACCAATATTTGCATTTACGTAGGGTATCTGCTAGGTTATTGAGCTAAATTCGGAAGATTGCGTGGCCAACCGAAGTAACCAGTATGAAGTATGGTTGCGTATTGTTCTTATCAATTCCTTGCAACATTCACTTGCCACCTTCCAAGTTGCGCGGCGAATTTCTCGCTCATCGTCGAGTGAGCGGCAACAGCACAGCGGGTGTGTCGCGGCAGTTCCACACCCTGGGCTGTTTTATCATATTTATCATTATCATTCTTATATCTTTTACAGAGGGAATACTGTCCGACTGTCCCGCTCAACATTTTGCCTGCATCAATAGCAAGTCGAAACTGGTGGAAAAGTGTATTGCGAGGTAGTTTCACTCCATTATTTAATTTTCCAAAGCTAGTCAACTTGTCGTATAGCTGTAACTAACCACTAACTAACCACCGCAACAAATATGTAGTTCGTGTTGATCATTTTGGTGGCTTTTCCACCTCGCTTAGCTGCATTATAATTTGATACATCATACTATTCCATATAGTACTTCACTACCACGTTGACAATAATAAATAATATAAATATTTATTTTGAAGGTCATGGGTGTGTGACGGAGAGAAGGACTGCCCCAATGGACAGGATGAACCAGCAACTTGTAGTATGGAATTTTTTTGCAATTTTTACTATACTTTCCACCTTTCCAGTTTCATTCTACCGTAATTTGTTATTATTACTTGCAATTTCTTATTGTCTTATTATAATTACTCATTAGTACAAAGAAACTGTACCTTTGAGCCTATTTTGTTGGTTAGCACCTGATCAATAATTATGCTTTCGTTTATTGATTTCACAATAATCGATAACTGTAAAATCAATAAACGACCATCGATAGATACCTAATCAATAATTGGTCACTAATCGATTTCTCAATTAATCAATAACCTATATCCTGATTTCAGATGTACGCGTTTGTAGTAAGAACGAATTTCGTTGTACGAGCGGAAAGTGTATTCCATTGAGCTGGCGCTGTGACGGGCAAAATGACTGCCTGGACGGAAGTGACGAGAAAGAAGGTGGGATGCCTGAGATTATCGATTTATTCATTGAATGTATGAGATTATCGATTTATTGATTGAATATATGAGATTATCGATTTATTGATTGAATATATGAGATTATCGATTTATTGATTGAATATATGATATTATCGATTTATCGATTTAATCTCCGATATTATCTTTTATCGATTGGTGATCTTTACTTTATTATCCATTGATTTATTGATTTAGCGGGGAAATGAATTTTGCTGTTGTATAAATTGCCCGAGTATTGATCTGCTGCGTCATAAAATATTCCATAATCTATCATTTTCCAGGTTGTGTTCCCGAAGGTTTCTGCAAGGAAAAATGCCCAGGAACGGAAATTTGCATACATCCAAGGTGAGGCAGTTCTATATTTATTGTAGGGGACGCTATTCTAAGGTTCCGCAAACAAATAAAGGAATCATTCCAAATGGTCCTATACAGCTTTCTCTGAAAACACTATGATGCCCAGCAGACAGTCTTCCTTGGTCCTATATAGTAGGTTTAGATAGGGGACCGGGAAGGAAACAAAGAGAGATGAGAGCGAGAAAGAGAGCAAGAAGGAACGAGAGAGAGAGAGAGAGCAAGAAGGAAAGAGAGAGAGAGAGAGAGAGAGAGAGAGAGAGAGAGGAAAATATAATAATTTACTAAAAATTTAGTTGGGTTTGTGATGGCGAAAGCGATTGTCCCGATGGTTCGGACGAAGAATTGTGCTCAGAAACTACCACTCCCGAATGCGACCCGGGATCATTTGCTTGCCAGGCGGGTGATATTGATTTTATCACAGATTATTGATTTTCTAATTGATCAAATGGAAAATATTATTTTCTATTGATTTTTTTTTCACACGATTCGTACGGTAGTCATTTTTTTTACGATTCCCACGCTAAAATCATTGATACGCGTCGCGTCATGAATAGGTTTTGGTCGATTTTGTTTTCGTCTTCGTTTTCAATTTCGGCATCCGATTTTCGGGCGATTTCGTCTTTTCTGAAAGCTCCCTTTAAATGAAGGCAGTCACTTCAAAATCAACTTTTTTCGATTTTTACTAGATGCAAGCAGATTTATAAAACAATATGCAGCCCATCCACATAAAATGGAACTCAGGGAGAGAAATCAATGAGAATGAGTTTTGATAAATGACCGACGCCGGTGCATATATGCAATTGCCAGGGGTACTTAGAGAGTGAACAGCCTGCAGTGTTACACCTGGCGCGTGGTTTATCACTGCAGGGTATTTATTATGAAACTCTATACGGGCAATTATAAACTACGGTATATAAGTAAAAGTCATAAACAGGGATTTCTCTCCCTGAGTTCGTTTTGCCGTACTTTGGCGCTGGAATCGTCGTTTTCTTCACATACTTGAACAATTAATGAAAAGCGAATAAAAAATACGAATTTGTAGTGACTGCGATCCTTTAATTTCAGGATGGCACCAAATGCATTCCGTCACAGTTCCACTGTGATGGCAAGTTTGACTGCGACGACGCCTCTGATGAACAACAATGTGCAGGTACATACGTTTTAAAGCGGTATGACAGGTGCCAGCACATAATGGAACACGATTAGCAAATGCAGTCTTTAGTATAAGCTTCGCAAACCATATGCCAGACCTCTTTAAACAAAATTCGTTTTGTCTTGTTACAAAAGCGATAATTGCGGTCAAATTCTTTTGAGTGTATGTACGAGACTCGAACCCTACACCGGTTGGGTGGTAGGTTAGGCACTAAACCACTCGGCCACCACTCCCCATTTCAGTCTGCTCTAATACAACCTTCCAATGCACGTCCCCGTCGTCAAAGTGTATTTCGTTCTCACAAGTTTGTGATGGAATAAGTCATTGTCCGGATGCCAGTGACGAGATTTATTGTTGTGGGTTTATCTTCATAATGTTTTTTATGTTTCTAGAAAATCTTATTTAATCAAAATTAAAAATAGACCACCAAGGAAGCTATAAGAGGGACAAATTACGTTTCAATAAATGGGAATGGAGATCTTCAACCTACGTTTCAATATATAATAAGATAATAAGATTCCACTAGGTCGATTTATTGATTTTGTATTTCAGCCTGCTCGTCGGTTTTCACTGGGACGCCGGACAAGAATTCTCTTCGTTGTTTTGACCATAAG
The DNA here is from genome assembly GCA_036852015.1 of Pelodera strongyloides. Classification (NCBI taxonomy): domain Eukaryota; kingdom Metazoa; phylum Nematoda; class Chromadorea; order Rhabditida; family Rhabditidae; genus Pelodera; species Pelodera strongyloides. The sequence goes on along the minus strand of JAANDG010000746.1, from coordinate 23,233 downwards.
GAATCTTCCTCTTCTGATGCTTTCTGTATTCATTCTCTTCACATTTGCGACGGTTTCCCGCACTGTCCAAACGGACACGACGAGTCGCCGGCTGTTTGTGGTAAGTTTCCAGTTAGCCGAATGGTTAGTAACCCAGACTAACAATTGGAAGGTCGCTGGTACGATTCCGCTTCAGTTTCAGTTTTTACATTTGCATGGTTCAAGTACGCAATGGTGCCGCAGCCTTCTGCCTCACATTTGGCTCCCGTATGGCGCATCAGTATTTAGTGTCTTCCCTTTCAGCAAACTCCATAGCCATCTCGCGAACGTTTGGCGTTCATATGGCGCTAGTTCGCAACTCTCAATTTCAGAAAAGCACGACTGTCCATCTGGCTATGAGAAGTGTCGCTCAAATGGTCGATGTTATCCACAAAGCGGTTTCTGCGACGGTGTGCCTGACTGTGACGACGGATCGGATGAGAACAATCAATTCTGTGAGCCCCGGCTTTATTTTTGTTAATTATCGATTTATCGATAGATCGACATTTATTATCGATTCATCGATATTTTTGAGTTTTTTTATTTATTTTTTATTTATTTAATATAACATAACATTTATTTCGAACATAAAATGTCGCACAAGTTTTGTCAAGGAAATACCAAATCGATAAATATAAAATGAGAAAATGCAATTCTGACAAAATAAAAGCACAAAAACAAAAGAAAACATTTCTAGTGATTATCGATTTTTAATCTCCCGGGCTGTGTTTCTAGAGCATCCTAGTTTTGCGCAGAGTTGGTGCTAAGACGTTGAGCTCAAAGGAAAGTTTCTCTAGTACAGTGAATTATTGATTATTATTATTATTGATTTTTTTATTATTGATTCAGGCACCGCACAATGCAAGGGCGCGTTCAAGTGCATGAACTCCCGATGCATTCCCCATTACTTGCGATGCAATGGAAGAAATGACTGTGGAGATAACTCGGATGAAAATGAATGTGGTACCGTATTCTTGATTACTTATCGATTTATTGATTTATTGATTTTTTAAGTTCCTACTTAATTCTGTCTCAATTATGGAAAGCTAGATATCGATTATTTGCATTTGCGAATACCCTCCCACAAAGAGCAATAGCGGGATTCGAACCACCGTTTCTCAGCTCCTGCCAGCGCCGTTAACCACTGCGCTAACTGTTCTCCGACCTTTCAGCCTCACACATCTGTGACCGATTCGGAACTTGCTCACAAATTTGTGTGCCGCACAAGGATCCGGCATTTAAATGTGAATGTGCGCCCGGATATGTGGTGAGCCATTCAGGACTCGGAAAGTGCAAAGCATCAGGTGGGCGGAGTTTATTTAAGTTGTTGTCGGATAGGCGGAGCTTATTTTTTCTTTCTTTTGTACTTTGTTATCACTGAGCTTATTTCAATATTGGCAAGATCCAGGGCACAAGTATTACCGTATTATACTTTATGATTGTGACTTTGTTACTGTATGTATGGTCCTTTCACGATAGACCAGTTGTAGACGTTACAACGAAGACAGTTACAGTAGGACACGGTATTTGATAATTATGTAATTCAGGCGCGCACAAGGCTCAAATCGTCATCATGAGCAATGGAGAACTTTACTACTGGGAGCATCAGGAAGACCTACAATTGCCTCGAGCCTCCTTCACACAGGTTAGTGATTTGATACAGTTCGTGACGTTGTGGTAAAGTTTGCGGCCGCCACTCGTGCGACCAGGGTTCGACTCCGGGTCAAGAAGCGTGGCATTTAAATTGCTAAATTTGTGTCAAATTTTACAGCTGGACGGTCTGAGCGTTGCCGACTTTGACGCTATTTTCCTGGGAGATGACGGTGTGCCGCGATATGTGTGGATTGAAGCAGTAAGTGTATCCATTTTTGATTTATTAATTTGCAAGCCTAAGCCTAAGCCTAAGCTTAGGCCTAACAATAAGCCTAGGTGTGAGCTAAATTGTAAGCCTACAACGTCATCTAACATTAGAATGATGTACTAAGCGGATGAAGGCACTTGCCTACGGTTACTAGCATAACGAAACTATTTATTGGACTTTTACATACAGCGCGCGCCCTATTTTCTGGTTTATTTATTTATTTATTCATTTATTAAATACATCAAAAGGTGCGCATCCGAGGTTGAAAATTAAAAACGAACATATAAACGCAAACAGACGACCGATATGATTAGCAATGAGATTTGACATTCTGCATTTGGAATATTGATTGATTATTGATTTTTATTAGTAAAATGTTCGGGTTCTAATTTAGCTCCGCGCGCGGGTCCATGTTGGTAGTCTTGATGAGCTGATCGGCGAGTCCTCTGAAAGGAAGGGGAGAAGTGCCCAGGTTACGGTAGGTGATCGTGTTATTTATTGTGTTCGGTATTCGTTACTCCGTCTGCAGTTTAATAAATGGGGTGCCCAGGTTACGGTAGGTGGTCATGCTATTTATTGATTGATTCCATATTGGTATTTATTGATTGTACTTTGGTCTTCAGCTTAATCGTTGAGTTGAGAACTTGTCTCACTTGAAGCCACCTCATCTTTATAGAGTTGACTTAATTTCTTGCAACTTTTATTTTGAATCCCATGTACGTACAAGAAAATATAGTAGTAATAAATATTATATTATAATTACAATCTTAAGTAAAATAATTTTAGGCAGAACGAGAGGAGAGAGACGTGGTAACGAGAGGTTCAGACGTCTACCCACCCTACCCGCCTCACACTACGGTAGATTGGGTGCATCATAACGTCTACGTGGCACATTCGGTCAACAGCTTCGATGACAAGTTTGTTACTTTTCGTGTTGATATCTCTCACGCATATTAGCTATTTATCTTTATCGATATCCGAGTTAGGCAAACTGATAAGTGCAAGACAACCGCTCAAATGTAGCAAACCTACTGTCTTACTGCATGAATGAAACTAAATATTGGGGTGGCAGGAACCCAGCGTCATTCCAGTTGGCTTCGCTAACCACTACAACCAAGACCACCAATATTTGGGCAGTCGGAACCGAACCAGCGTTATTCGGCGGCCGGTCTCTTTCGCTAACCACTGCACCACCCACATCTTCTTTTCAGCGGGCGTCAGTTCTCGATCAGTATCGCTCCATTGGCTCAGGCAAATCGTTTAACAAGAATTGTGTATGGATCCATAGAAACGGTCACCTCTGTAGCTGTACATCCGGAGAAAAGGTCAGAAACTTTTTTTTTAATATTTCTTTTAAAATTCTAATTCGCATTATCTATAATGATAATTATGCCTTCACTATATATCAAGTTTATTACGCACAATTAGGCGTTATGTTCCGAAAACATGAGTCTGATACACATACATATTCGTAGGTGGTTAAGTTACAACACAGCGAGAGGTTTTATTCACTGAGAGATACAATTCTGAGAACCACTTTTCAATCAATAATAAGTTAATCGAAATTTAATAATAATATGATAAACCTTTAAGAATGTTGTGCTGGTCCGTGACGCGTCCGTTCGGCGCGATCGAATGTTCTGGATTGAGTGGAGCCAGTAGACGACATTTGGTAATCGATAACATCTACGAACCACATTCGCTGGTCTTTGATTATACGAATGAGTAAGTCACTTATGCTAATTGGGTGTCATACACTTGGTACTGGTGCGCATCTCTATACGGTACTAGTTGATCTGCCAAAAGTTAGCCGCAGTAGCGCCATATTTTCGCCGCGCACCTCTTTTTCAGCTTAGGAGCGCGGCGCAACCGCGTGGTTTTGTGTACACCCACATAATACTCTGCTAAATATTCAGTATCCTCTCACGTACAAAACTAAGTCTCTATGAAGTTGTTCAACAATCTGTACTTACCATATTTTATTACTTCAAACAACTTATTCCATTTAGCCGCCTCTATTGGGTCGATTTCCAAAAATCAACCATCGAAGTGGTGAATTTGGACGGAAAAGACCGAAGAACTGTGAAGAAATTCTCGTTCCGTAGGTTTTATTAAAGCGAAATACAGCGGCCGGTTTTTGAAACGCATCGAGTATGCAGCTTTGTTATGCAGCTTATGCAAATCAACATAAAAATAAAAAATCGAGCGAACTTCGAGTAAATTAGCATAAATACGTTAAGAATTGAGTTGTCGGCAATGCGTTTCAAAAAACGACCGGCATTTCGCTTTAACATTTCGTTTCGGTTAACTCGACATAATTATAGCGGCCGGTTTTTGAAACGCATCGAGTATGCAGCTTTGTTATGCAGCTTATGCAAATCAACATAAAAATAAAAAATCGAGCGAACTTCGAGTAAATTAGCATAAATACGTTAAGAATTGAGTTGTCGGCAATGCGTTTCAAAAAACGACCGGCATTTCGCTTTAACATTTCGTTTCGGTTAACTCGACATAATTATATGCCGACTTTACTAGACAGGAGAGAGAGAGAGATGAAGAGCAAGGCGGGAGTGCGAGAGAGAGAGAGAGAGAGAGAGAGAGAGAGAGAGAGAGAGAATGAGAAAAGAGAGAGAAAGAGAAAGAGAAGAAAGAGAGATCCCTATTTATTTCAGACGAGCACCGTCCTCTTGCCATTGACGTATTCGAAGATCACCTTGTCGTTATCGGTATTAGGGACATGGAGAGCCATCATAAGGGAGAGGTAAGCTGCTATTCTTCTTTCTTTGTTCGTGCAGGCACTGACAAATTGTGCGCCGTTGGTGCGCCAGGAGCGCGCCGCTTCTGTGCGAAGGAAATTTTGCTCATGATATGCGCGCTCCCGGTGTTCTATTGACCCCCATCTTCAGCGGATGGGTGGTCGCATCAGGCTCATAGTGTAGGTGCTATGTCAAGTGACTGGCGGCAGTAGATACCGGCCTGTTTTTGAAACGCACCGTTGACAACTGCGTTCTTTCGTATTTATGCTAATTTTCTCGAAATTAGCTCGATTTTTTATTCTAATTTATACTCATTTTCATAAGCTGCATAACAATACTGGTGTATTCGATGTGTTTCAAAAACCGGCTTTTATTTCGCTTTAAATAATAACTTCTTTTGTTTACGTTTCGTTTTTCTTTCATCTCACAATTAGCTTGATCAATATAATTTCTAATACGTTCAGGTATTCATGATGAGCAAGTATGGTTTCCTGATGGGCTCGCGGCCGTTCCCACTACCTGGCGGACCGTACCAACGCGTGCGTGTCGTCCATCCGGCCAAGAACTACGGTATATATTCGTCTTTTTAGTTTTCTGACATTGTTCTGTTTAATCGATAGTAATAAACATTCCTTGCACATAGTCGAACAAGAATGTACATGTGTAAAATGTGGTGTTGTTTTAAAGACCATAATGTGAGTACCTTACGACATATCCTTCTATAAGGAAACATAGTAGAATGTTACCTTTTGTTTTTGCTCACATGCGTAGCTTGCGTTGTGAAATCGATTTTAACAGCGTTATTTCAGTTAATCACTCCAATGTCGCAAGCGAAGTGTGCGCGAACAGTCCTTGCGGCAGCTTGGCATGTGTGCCACACGAGGGCAAGGCGCCGGCCGGATCTCCAGATCTCAAGCATAATTGTGTGTGCGAGAAAGGGTCACACTACACGGGACGTACTTGCGAAATGATGGAATATGATCCTACCATGCACAGTGGTCCGTTTTTAGTTTTTGTTTACAAATTCCGTGTTTAAAGCGAAATGCCGGTCGGTTTTTGAAACGCATCGTTGACAACTGAATTCCTACGCATCGCGGACAACTGAATTCCTACGTATTGAGTTACTCGAACTTAGCTCGAGTTTTTATGCTAATTTATGTTCATTTGCATACGCCAGCATTAGCATGCTGGTGTACTCGATGTGTTTCAAAAACCGGCCGGTATTCCGCGTGTAAACTCGTAAAGAGGGGTGAGAGGGGACCTCATATTGGGCAACTGCATTACCATGTATTTATGCTAACCATAAGTGAGCTCGAATTGCGCTCAATTTTATCCTAATCGTACTCATTTGCATGTAATATATTGGAATGAACTTGTCCATATGTTTCAATAGCATTGAAATACCACTTTACTATAAAACATCAGTGAAATACTCTTGAAAAAGTCTGTCGGTGGCAGGACTCGAACCCACAAATATCCCCTCATTGCAGTCTGCGGAAACAGTTACTGTCTCAATGGAGGCGAGTGTCAGAGTCCGATAATCGGAGGGTGCATTTGCCCGCCCGGATTTGGAGGATTGCGATGCGAGGTGGGTGGTCCTCACACGAACTGTGTGAACTTTGCTCTCGTGGGTGGTGTCACAAAATGATCTTTGCTCACGTGGGTGGTCTCCACAATAAAATGACCTTTGCTCACGTGGGTGGTCTCCACAATAAAATGACCTTTGCCCACGTGGGTGGTCTCCACAATAAAATGACCTTTGCCGACGTGGGTGGTCCTCACAGAATAATATTTGATCTTCATCCCTATGGGTCCTGTTCAGTCTTTTCATTAACTTTGTCCCATGCTCACGTAGGTGATCTTCACGTGGGTGGTCTTGTCACGACCTTTGACCTTTATCGATGACCCTTGAGATTCATCGCGACCCCTGTTCTTCTTATGACCTTTGACCTTTATTGATATAGGTGGTCTACATCTGACCCTTGCCCCTTATCGATGTGGGTGGTCTCCAGATGAGCTTTAAACTAGGGCTTTAACCTATGAGCTTTCCTCCCGTCGGTGGTCTTTAGTGGTCTTTGAACTTTGGATGAGAATCCAGTTTAGACGTTTTTCTCCAATGGACTTGCAGTTTCTAGTTGCTACCTCCCTCTACTCTCTCCTCTCAACTCTTTCTCTCTCTCTCTCATCTCTTTCCCCTTCCAGGTACCGCTTCTCTTCTTCTTTTTCTCACCTTCTTATCTTTGTTTCTATCTCTCTCCCTCTCTCTCTCCCCCCCCCTCTCTCTCTCTCTCTCTGACACCTTGAACACTTTTTCATTTTCAGCTCGACCCGTGTATTGGTTTCTGTCTGAATGGTGGTGTCTGCCGTACAAATTCAAGAAGCCAACAACCATTCTTTGCCACATCTCCATTGACTACCACGTGCATGTGAGGGAGATTTTGATTTTATTATTTTTATCTAACGTATTTATACATTACCAGACGGCTTTCGCCGCCTGAGACGACTACTCAGGCGAACCTACTAAAATGATCATAATATATGAAAAGTCTGAAACGTATCTTCCAAGTTTATGTAATAAAATTCGATTTCGCTTATTTTGAAGAAAGGGACTACTTATACCAAACGCCTGAAACGTATAATAAGATTAGGTATGTGTTAAAGTAATAAAGAGAGGGTATGTGTGTGTTACTGTATATCAGCAAGTGTTTACTAACCTTCAACCGCAAACTTGGCCATAGATGAAAAGCGTACATTACCTTCCTTGTTGAGATACGATCCATTATGATAGAAGAATATAGATAGTCAATGTAGATCTTCGAGCATTTACGACTCCCAGTAGATAAACTTGGTATTCATTATGCACGAATTATTGCATTTCTCGATGTCTCTTGATATAGGATGTTCGAAATTTCTCTTTATCTGTTTCTTTTCTGTTCTTCATTATTCGAACGGGGTATTGATTATGCACGAATTATATTCATCCTCCATATTTAGCTGTCCGTTCGAGTTTACCGGCGAGCGGTGTGAGCGGTTCAAGTGCTCTGGATTCTGTTCCCATGGTACCTGCCGGGTTAGCAATGCTACCGGACTGCCCCAGTGCACGTGCGATCGCGGTTGGACGGGCGCGCGATGTGATGTGCAGGTAGCGTATAGCTTTAGTCATTAATTTTATAACGACTTGCAATCGACTATTACTTATGTGCAGCGTGGTGCTCATCGGTTGTGATTTAACTTTTTAATTAAAACGAAATACCGGCCTGTGTTTGAATCACATCAAGTAGACCAGCATTCTTATGCAGCTTATGCAAATGAACATAAATTAGAATAAAAAAATCGAGTTAAATTCGAGCAAATTAGCATAAATACGTAAGAATTCAGTTGCCACGACAGAAACCGGCCGGTATTTCGCTTTAAAAGTTCAGTGTTCCACAAAGGTTCTGAGCAGCGTGGATGACAAATTTTACGATGTACGCATACTAGGGATATGAGTGGTAGCCCAAGTTTCTGTTTTGTGGCTTCAGAATTATCGCGGGCCAGATCCGAACTCGGGTTGCGTGTCGATAATTCTATTCTTTAGCTCCAAAACTGCTCCACCGATTTCTGCTTTAACGGTGGAGAGTGCACGTCGCGTAAAGGGCTCCCGGCACTATGCAAGTGCAAAGCGAACTATGAAGGTGGGCTGCTTATTCCTTGAGTTATAGTAGTTATTAGTTTGAAGGCACAGTACAGTTTGAAGGCACATGTGCTTCTAGTTCTTCTAGGTATAGGTTTAGGTATAGGTATACTTCTAGAATTCATGTCGTTTTTTTGGTGAAAAACTAGAGGGTTACTCTACTTGTCCAAATATTGTTCTTTTTTTTCGTGGCTGCCAGATAGCTTTTCTCTCTCATCAACCTCTCTCTCTACCTCTCTCTCTCTCTACCTCTTTACCATCTCCCTCTGTCTTCCTCTCTCTAGCTCGCTCTACCATCTCTCTTTCCACTCATCTCTCGTTCTCTAGGTCTCCGCTGTCAGAACTGTATCACCGCTTCTGGAACCCCTCTCCAATGCTTGAATGGTGGTCGTTGTGTGGATCAGTCTCGGTGTCTCTGTCCTCCAGGATGGCACGGCGAGAACTGCGAACTGGATTTGTGCAAAGGTACGGTAGTTTTGTGAGTACTGTACTTGAAAACGTTCCGCCTACGGAGATGATACGATAAACCGGCGGCTTGATCTATCGATTAAGCTATATTATCGTGGCTATGCTGGCTATGCACATTAGCCTCGTTCCTAAAAGGTATATAGTTACTAGTTACCTTCTTCAGATTACTGTGCACCCGGTAGTTACTGTATCCACAACTCGTCCCTCCCCAACGGTCTTCAGTGTGTGTGCCGTGACTCGAGTGGGCTGTTCACATCAGCCGATCACTGCCATCCAATATGCCTGCAAAACGATCAGCGGTGCAAGAATGGAGGTACTGTAATCTGTAATAATAGATATTCTACATAATCTTGAGTGGAGGTACTGTGATCTCTAATAATAGATATTCTACGTAAACTTGAGTGGAGGTACTGAAGAAATCCTTTGCGTCACATGTGCATGCTCCTTTCTTCAAGAATTAGAATGGCTCGCGTTCGATTCAATTTTCAAAGCTTATGAACTGTCTTGATCGCGGAGGGCCTTGGCAGAGTAGAGCTCCTTAGGCGCGAGATTGAAATTGATTGAAGTCTTCAGGATAGGCCAGAAGATAATTAAATTATCGATTGATTGGTTGTCGATTATTGATTGTCTTTGTGAACATATAAACTTCCAATTAATGTGCCCATATCCGGCGCGAAGCTGGGTATGCACGGGGGTTGATACGACTTGTAGGATACCATGAAGAACGGCCCGGCTGCCGCATGCGCGCATGCCCGTCGACCTCGCATGCTTCCGGCGCTCGGTGATTTTCTCCGTGATTCTCCATATCTCTTTATGAATACGGATCTGAGATCAATAAATCCGCTCAGTACCGTGTTCCCAGCGAATTACCAATCGATAAATCCAATTATCCAATCAATATCGTATTCCAGGCGAATGTATCGATTTGGCCGAGCAGACTGGCTACTGTAGTTGTCCACCGAAATGGAGGGGCCCTACGTGTGAAAGGGAGCGGCCGTGTCAGGAGTTCTGTATGAACGGAGCGTCCTGTCTCACACTCAATCAGACACATTTGAGTTGCCAGTCAGTTTATTGAGCAATTATAAACTACCTACTTACACTTTGAGTTATTTGTAGTGTGTAGTTATATAAGGAGTTTCTTGATGATAGAAGTTGAACATGTGGTGTGTAGTTTTGTATTTTTGTATTACTGAATAATGCCCGGCTGATGGATTTAGTCACATTTTTCTGTATGTATAAATAAAGAAAAATGGATTGGAAAAATTCCCAAGATTTAAATTACGATACCCAGTAGCTCACCCTCGCTTATTTGCTAGAAAATTCTTCGTTAGCATGCATTATTTTGTAGTGAGTATGCAATATGCACATTAAATATTAAATAGAGCAAAATTATAAATTTTATAAAATTAATTCAGATGTGCTAGCGGCTATTCCGGACAGCGGTGTGAGACCTATGATGCCTGTTTCCCGCGTTGTTTCAACGGTGGACAGTGCAATAAGGATGATAAGTCGGGACGAGCCATATGCATATGTACTAAAGGAATCGGAGGCACCAGGTGGGGAATATGATATTTTTATCTTTACTTTATCAAATATGTAAAGCGATTTGGAAACTGAAAATAAAAAAAACTAAGTTGTAAGTCAGCAGGGATATGAATGAAACAGAGAGAGAGAGAGAGAGAGGAAGAGGAGAGAGAGAGAGAGAGAGAGAGAGAGAGAGAGGAAGGGAGGGAGAGGGAGAGGGAGGGAGAGAGAGAGAGAGAGTGGGAGAGAGAGGGAGAGAGAGGGATAGAGAGCAGCAAGGAGAGATGATACGGAGAGGGGGAGAGAGTAGCAAAGAGAGGAAGAAACATGATGTAAATGTTGTAAGCACAGTTCTTTTCCATTTACACTTATAACAATAGCACCTTGGCGTGTACTCGGATTTACTATGGCGGAGTCTCGTCCGTAAGCGTAAGGGAGCTCGGTGCTTGCACCGTCGGATGTGCGCTAAGCTATCGCTGCTCTATCAGGAGTGTGCAAAGGCGGCGCTGTATCCGCTCAAACGTTGTTAGTAGACTTCTACACATGCACTGAGGGCTTATTATTATTGAAGGGATATTTTCAATGTTTTCTCACAAGGTTGATCGTCAAAAACGACTTTAACAAAATAATATTTATTTAAAGCAGTATTGTACCTGGGAAATTTGCATATGATATGCATTTCCTATGTATCCCACGCAAATTTTTGGTGCCCGTCCGAAGCTTCCGGCACCAAATTTACATAGGAAATGCGTATCATATGCAAATTTCCCAAAGTAGGTACAATACTGCTTTAACAAAATTAGCAAGTAAATAAATTAATATTTCAGTTGCAACCGTATTATCGCTCGTAACTGCTCGGCCCTCGAATGCCTACACGGTGGCATCTGTGGTATGCTTGACACACCGTCGTGTATATGTCCCATTGGGTGGAAGGGGTTGTCATGTGCTGTTCCCAATTGTGACAAGCTTTGTTTCAACGGAGGGTTGTGTCAAGTCTCATTTGGCAGGCCATTCTGCAGGTTTGTCAGTTATTACTATTTTTTAGTTTACCAATTATAAATCTGTGAGACAATCAATCAATAATTTAATTTAATCTTAAAAAATATTTCTGGCACAAAAAAAAAAGAGTAATAATATTACGTTTAGATGTCCAAAAGGTTTTCTGGGACCTCGATGCAATGTGAAAGAAGTCGACTACGTGACGAGATCGCCAAGTTTGTTTTTATTTAATTTAAAAAATCTTATTATATAAAGTTTGAAACAAAAATTAATATTATAAAGCTTTCTTTTGTTTTGCGTTAGATCTTCAATATCAGAAAAGCATGCGTAAACGTATAGTTAGAAAAAAATTGAAAGTTTGAGGTTTAGGTTTAGTACTACTGTGCTAGGTGGTTACAGTTTATAGTAAATCAGAATTATTTCATACTATCATTACTTTAACAATTACCGTAGTTTGTATTTGTAATCTTGTAGTTTGTATTTGTAATTTTTATTGTTCTAATGTCAAGGTTCTCTCGTTTTACAGCGTTCTCTTCGATTATACCAACAATTCTCTTTGCCGTGTTGATCTGCGCCGGAGTCCTTATACTAGTCTTTCATAAGAAGAATAGGTTCGTTTCTTATTTCGTTTACTTTGCTATGTTATGTTGTAGTACGTAGTCTATGAGTAGGCAACGTCCATAAACTGCACGCTCTATATGGATTCGTCATGTTCATGTGCAACCGCGATCTGCGGGAAGCTTCCAATACGCAACCGCGCCGTGCGGATAGCTCATTATTGCTGCGCGCGCGTCGAACTTTCCAGAATAAAGATAAAGAATAAAAAAAATTATAGTGGCTGTAAAATATCCAGTCATAACAGACCCTTACCTCAAATATATTTCACAAAAACCACAACTGCGCCGTTAGAAACACCATGCTCAGGGTAACGGTGATGTGCGCGAAGCGTGCAATACGTAACCGCGCCGTGCGGAGCTTGTATTAACCGCGCCGTGCGGATAGCTCATAATAACCGCGCGCGCGTCGAACTTTTCAGAGTCTCGCCGTAAGCGCCAGCGCTGTAGAACGTTGTAGACTTGAACTAATTGTCAGCAATCATCACTTACAGCAATAATTACTTACAGTAACACTTACAGTAATACTTACAGTAATAATTACGTACTTACAATAATACTTACAGTAATAATTACTTACAGTAATACTTACAGCAATACTTACAGTAATAATTACTTTCAGGAATTATATGCAACGCGTACTCTTCAGCCATCGTCGTTTACCAGAGGAAGGAGTAGATGCAATAATGGATGAATTCCACAATCCGGCTTTTGAGCCCTCGGAAGTTGAGGCAATCACTGAACCGGCGATTAATGAGGTAGTTACCATGCAACAGGTAGCGCAATTTCTGCGCATCACAGGCGCTCCGCCACTGCGGCGCGGACTATTTGCCGCGCGCCTTTGTTCACTTATCTGCCGCGCGCCCGACTTGGTGTATTCACCTAGTCAGGACCGTTTTGGGGACCGTTCTTTCACCTAACATGTTTGGGAGCTACTACATTTAACATTTACGTAGTGAACATGAACACACCCCGCGGAGTTAATCATTTGCCTACTAAGAAACAGGATGAGGAACGTGCTTTAAGGTTAGGATAAACTTTAGTTAGTATTGGTATTAGTCGCGGAACATATTGCTAAGAACACTACCAATTTCAGGCCACCCACTTCACCAATCCCGTATTCGAAGAGGTGTACAATGATACCGTAACCACGGTTTCGCCCCGAATACCGGAGGAGGCGGGGCTTCTTGTGAGAGATCTCCCTGAAGATCAAGATCCGCTCAGGATCAATTTGTAGATTGAATCAATATTCTTATTTTTAGCTTAGGAAATTAAAGTGATGTATTTAGTTAAGAAATCAATAAGCGATGGTTGTTATCCCATTATTACAGGCTACACATAATTACGATTCGTTTGCTTTCATACATTATACGGTATTTTAACTGCATTTTATTTCTTACTGTATTTCCTTTAACAAACTTATGGGTGTCTCAATTTGTAACAATGAAAAGTGGTGCTTTAATTTTTCAGTATTATTGTTGTGTATTTTACTTGCAATAATATCTTTGTTTTTATGTCTTGTTTCGGTTCTACCATTATAATTGTAAAATGTTATTACACAATCTTATGGGCATCTAATAATGTGTCTGATTACGGTAATATAAATCATTTTAAATATTGATTTACTTTTTACTTAGGCTATATTTTGTAGATTTGTTCGCTGTGAATCTTGCCACTAACTCTTTGCCTAACTTTGCCTAACTAATATTTTTTATTTATATGTTTCTTATATGTTATCTTGTCTTGATGATTTTTGCTAATTAGTACTGACTTTAGTGCCAATTTTTTTAAACACTCTAAAACTCAACAATTATATATTTTGCCATTATCCTCATAAAACAAAACTAATTTACAACGACAGCTAACTAATTTTGCTCACTTCTCAACACAATTACAACGATTATATAGTTTATTCATGTTTTTGTATGTTTGTTTGCTTTATTTTGTCAATAAAATTTGACTTTCTTTGTGGTGAACTTGCTCGGGTTTTACTAAATAAGATATGGCCTATCTAGCCTGGCCTAGCACTATCTTAATTATAAGAAGATAAAGGCATATTCCTAAACTCTAAAACTAACAATAAGGCCAAATAATGAGCACTTGCTACGTTGGTTGGAATTCGAATTGGTGCCTCTTTTGTATGTTCGACCCTACACAGCTGTCCTCTTTTACATATGTGCGCCAGGAATGTGCGAATAATGCGAGAAATAAAGTTTTCCCTGTTTCCTATAATGCTGAACTGAAGCGTTGCTCTTTGAAAAAATAAATAAATAAAATGTGCAGATCATCAGATATTACACAGGAAAGTGGAAACCCCGATATGGCCCCGATTATTTTGAAAAAAAAACCCCGATATGGCCCCGATTCTTCCAAAAAACCCCGATATGGCCCCCATCACGTCCCTCAAAAAATCGGGCCATGATCGGGGCCATATCGGGGCTTCCTGGAAAAAAATCGGGGTAATATCCGGGTTTTTTGGAAATGATCCGGGCCATATCGGGGTTTTTTGAAATAATCGGGGTTATATTGGGAACTGTTCCCGATATGGCCCGATTATTAGTGATCGGGCTTTTTGCGGGACGTGATCGGGGCCATATCGGGGTTTTTTGGAAGAATCGGGGCCATATCGGGGTTTTTTCCAAAATAATCGGGGCCATATCGGGGTTTCCACTTTCCTGTGATTTTGCTGTGCTCCATTTATTTATCCCGGGGCTTTCTCCCGGGCCCCGTTCATTTCGCTTTATGTATGAAAAAATCCTGAAACTTGCTAGGGATAATTCCGTCGATTATTCAATGCAGATATACGTAAAATGACCAAGAACGGTCTCTGAATTACCTAAAAGTGAATACTATTTCGAGCGCCCGTACCGTACACTTGTATACTGTATTTGCCGCGAAAATGCATTAAACTTGCCGCAAAAGTGCATTTTGCAGGCGTAGAAATTTTTACATCAAGTTATTTCCCCTCACAGTTGGTAGGCAGAGGAAGTTGAAGGGGCGAGGTCATATTTCGCGCGTTCGTTGCGGTTTCGTAAATGCTTTCATTTTCCTATTAATTTACTAATTGACTACGGTAGTTTGGTTGCAATTATGTAAACAACCTGGCTAAAATTTTTTTCCATAACATCATTCAACTTCGTAAAAATTGTAATTACTGTGTTTATAAAGCCCACTAAGCGTGATGAAACTGTAAACTTGTTTTAAAAAATATCATTACTCTAAAATATGCTAACCTATCGCAATTTGTCGCGATGCTTACTGTTTTTTACTAAATTATGTACTCGTATTTAATGTGGTTTGCAAGTATGCCGAAAAATTTGTCATTTAAATTAGCTATACTATTTTAATTAGCTAGGGTTAGGCCCACCGATGTCTAAGCTAATTGGCAGAACAATTGCTAAACACACACGATTCTAGAACCTTTAAAAGACTATTGAAATTGTCAGAAACTGCTCAAATTCTAACAAATTAGAAGAAAATGCTATCACTGTCGGGTTTAAGGAATATACCTATATTCCTAGAACGAATTAATCAACACATTCATTCCTAAATCTTCTAAAAACGGCCATTAGAGTTTGCAGCTATATCTACCCCTTGGAAAAGACTTGAAGAAGCCTACATATTAAATTTATTTTCACCTCTGTTATTTCGTGTGTATCGTTTCTTTTCAACAGTTATATACATCGTAGTATATTTGTTATGTTTATCTGCGTTGTCAGAGAATTATTGTTGTGACTATTGTCACAACTAGAAACGTATTCAGAAACAATCAATAATACTAGAGTCTAGAAATAGATTTGTCAATAATTACAGTACCTATTTGCATGCATGTACGGTAAATATAAACCTCTGTATCAGTTCCTGATCTTCATCAAAGGCTGACAGAGTAAGCCTTACGACAGCATCCTGATCTACAAAGAGGCGGGCGTCCTCTATAATAAAGCGCACAAGTTGGCAGAGTTCCTTAAAACTGCCAAATGCCTGACAGTTCCTTAAAGGGAAATACCGGCCGGTTTTTGAAACGCATTGCGTACACCTGCTTTCTTATGCAGCATATGCAAATGAGCAAAAATTAGAATAAAAACTAGACCCCAATTAGACCCATATTGCATAAATGCATAAGAATGCAAGTACTTGAGATGCGTTTCAAAAACCGGCCGGTGTTTCGCTTTAATACTGCTCACGGTGAACGGTACCGTCTCCAAACCGTAGTGTGGATAGCTCTGTGGTGAGCTTAAGTGACCAGCGCCGTAGTGGAAGAAATCCCCGCCGCCTGCAGTACGGAAGTGGCCTGGAAGCACCCCTACTCTTCGGACTTTATAAGCCAAGACCCAGACAGACTACCTCCGTTTATAACAAAAAAAAGGTTCTCTAAGAAGTTCGTTCCAAGCTTTGGCTGATACAGTATATTACATTCATATTGTATTAGTCAATTCAATTATATCAGTATCAAACATGTATGAATGCATCCTCAGTGAATAATCCATGAAGCAAACGTGTATTTAATCATTTTCGCAGGCATGCGCCCGTGGCTTATCTACAAAAACCACCATGTGCGTTACATGAATTGCTTGCACGGAGTACTTGTTATGATTACTTGTTCATAATAATGTGGCGAAATATACTATAAATTTTTGAAGCGCATTCACTTATTACATGTATTTGATGCTATTATCTAAACGCCTTCGTATGGCGAATGCCGAATGGCATAGTAAGATACGTTGCGGCTTTCGATTATAGCATACTACACTAATACTAATACAAAAGACAAATGCTACTGTAACTACGTTCTCTGGCGCGCAGTGCGGAGACGCAAAAAAGAGGCGGAGACGCAGAAAAGAGGTTTCTCTCTGTCTCGAATTTTTTTTAATGCAAATTTGAAATCTTTTCCCGTGGACGCGGCTACGCATTTCCGCGCTGCGCGCCTGAAGACCAGAGAAGAATCAATATAACATGACTCCGAAGCGAGCGAGCGAGAGATGAAAAGCGAGGACTTTAGCATCTGTTCCTTGCCGTAATTTTTGCAATTACCTTTGAAACCACGTTTCACATATGCATAAAATAAAACTATGTGTACCAGAAAGTCGTCTCGGGCGGCGTAGCCGGCTGGTTTTCTATATATGAATATTTTATTAAATAGTCGCCTTTATTATATTTCACGGGTTACAAAAGTTTGAGAAAACCATGAGGATTCAAGATATGGTTTCTATGGATGAAATGTGCCTTATATGCACCTCTTGGGAGCTTCCTGGTTTCCGGTGCATTTTATTGACTTTAAAATTTTATATGAATATTTTATTAAATAGTCGCCTTTATTATATTTCACGGGTTACAAAAGTTTGAGAAAACCATGAGGATTCAAGATATGGTTTCTATGGATGAAATGTGCCTTATATGCACCTCTTGGGAGCTTCCTGGTTTCCGGTGCATTTTATTGACTTTAAAATTTTATTTGAATATTTTCCTAACCGGTCGGAGCAGTAAAAATAATTTTGACCCAAAAGGCCCCAGTTTTTCGTCATTTGTTATTTGCGCGTAGGCTCTGGGATGCTGTACTCTCCCTCTCTGCACTTCTCTGCACTCTCATACCAACTGTGCCCTACTTCTTTATAATAAAAGCAATCGCAAGGTTTATTTATATTTCTGCATATTTGTCATATTCCCGATGGATATAGCCAAGATCTCGGATTCGGCGAAAGCGCAGCTTTGTAAAAGGTAAGTGTAAATGATTTTCCAAAAAATTAATTATTGAGCTTTTCTTACTGTATCTTATTTGGGTAAATTCGTTATTGATTATAGTTAGGATAGTTTATATATACTATAAGAGCTTTATTAGTAGTTACTACAACAACTTTGTATTTTTCATTTTACGCAAGACTGTCGGCTGCCGTGCCGGCCCTATTCTTACAAGTCGATCCTTACAATACCCATTTCGTTCGCATTCAATTAGTAATGCAAGTATCTTTTAGATACACGCTCATTGGTCTGGCCTTTCTACCGTTTGTTTGGTTCACCAACGTCGTTTGGTTCTTCAAAGATGCTTTCCTGAGGTACGTTGGTAAAAATGGTAAATACTAAAATAAATCTTTTACGCTTCGAAAGCGTACACCTTTGTTCAAGTTCAAGGTTATGCAATTGGTTCAACATGTTCCGCAGTGTCCTGAGCAGTAGACGACGAGTTCCAGGTGACAAATTGCTCGATGTTGTCACGTTGTCATCGGATGATCGGAACAACGAACAACACGTTTATTGTATTTCTGCAGTTGTACTTGTTGCCGTGCTTGGCTTGGCAGTGAGAATTTTTGTGCAACAAGCATGCGTCACTCGATTATATCTTTCATTACCTTTCAGGCCTTCATTTTCTTCACAAAAGGAACTGCAGCGTTATGTTATTTTGTCGGCTATTGGATGTGTTGTATGGATTTTCATCATTGGCGGCTGGGAGTTCTACTTTCAGGTTGGTTAAAAAGGTTATAACCAAATATATATATATATATATATATTTACCCCCCCCCTAGGAGCTGAATCTATAATAATAATTTATCACGTCACAAAATGTGCTCTTTATACTAATGCACGAAAATTCAAAATCTTAACTATGACGAAACACTCAAGCTTATTATTGGTAATTGATTTGTAGGCAAGTTGTTACCCTTTTTTTATAAACGAACCTCAAGCTTATCGTTACGTGTGGCTTAATTTGCCAACATTACCGTCATATTTTATATGATGCACACTTATATTATATACTTTATATAATGTGTCAATAAATTAGTATTATTATACAAAAAAAAGAATATTAAATGTTTTACAGATGTATCGATCTCAAGGTCTTGACTGGACAGAGCGTCTATCTTTCACGTTCCCTATAGGAAAAGTTTAGCATTAGTATCCTCCTTGATGCGAAGCTTCTTCAAGAAGACCCTTTCTTTTAATGATGTGGTTCCAGAAATTCTATCAAAATTATCGGTTTTGACCTATCCTTTAGGCATTTCCTTTAAATTTCTTCTCTCCTCGTATTCTTTTTTACCTGTGCAATTGTCATTTGTAATTACCGGTTTTTCCCCTACTTCTTTATCTTTTCTGCTTTTCTCTATTTGACAAGAGACATAGGAGAGCGAGTATGACAATGACTTGACAATCCTGATGAACCGGTAGTATACTACTCACTACTCACTGTTGAACACTCTTAGTAATGAATGTCTGACTCATAGCTCATACTCGCAGTTTCTGAATTTTCTTTCTATTTGCTTGCAATTAGTTTTTATTATTAATTATTAATTAGCATTCCGATTGCGGTTAATGTATTGTTACATAGAATCGTTCTTGTTTGTTGAACGTAATAGACTCCTTACACAACCGAAGTTCGATTCCACTTTGGGTCCCAAAGAAAACTGCGCGGGATTAATATAATACATCAATTAAAAGTTTATTGACCCATCCATCAGGTCCATAATTACTTGAAACTGACGAATTAACACTTTGATCTTTGATCTCATATTTATTGATTTTTCTCGGGAGCTTGCGATTGCGATCCATCTTCCTTTTTCCTTATCCATATACACTCTGTTAGCTAGAAGTAACATATTATTTCTAACATTTTGTATTGCATATAGTTCTTTTTCCGGCACATATCAAACTACTGAATTTTTTTTATCACATCGGAGGTTTTTATTACGGTTTAGTTCATATTTTAGTTATTGATTGATCTAAGTTTGTGGTCTATGATTAGAATTATACCTACCGTGTGACTATGCCATATGTTCCAATTTCATTGGTTAAATAATAAAACATGACTTCAAACAAGTGTCTAGTGGGGTGCTGGTTTTTAGTACCATATGTATTCTTTATTTTTGTATTGATTTACTTTTGACCTTTTTAATTGAACTGTATAGATTACTTTATTAACGAACACAGGAAAGTGAAAACCCCGATTTCGCCCCGAGGCGAGCCTTTTGCTTATAATATTGGCTTGTATACGCTTGTTGTAAGTTTTTTTTTACAAGTGTACTGTTTTTTTTTAGAAGGATATACCAAGCTCCCAACGCTACGGAATAACTACTCGCTATCATCCGTCTGACTTCTGATCTACTTGTGATTTGTAAGTTTTGATTAAAAAATACTTTTTATTATGTTGTCACACTGGTTCTTTTGTTATCGTGCATCCGAAGATCCTTTTTATCCTTGCTCTCTATGATGTGTTTCTTGTGAGTGTGATTCGAATCGAATTAAATGTTGACATTATTATGGAAAATTGCTAAAGACCAAGTATTTGAGAGGGCACGTAAAAACACCGTGGAAAGTGTCGTTCAGTTGAAACCGATCTTGCCACTCTGATTTCACATAGAAAACATTGTGGAAGTTTGTCTTTTAGGTTAAGTTTAAACTGATCTTGCCACGCTGTTTTCACGTTGAAAACAATGTGGAAGATATCTTTCAGTTGAAACCTATCTTGCCACTCTGATTTCACATAGAAAACATTGTGGAAGTTTGTCTTTTAGTTTAAGTTTAAACTGATCTTGTCACAGTGTTTTCACGTCGAAAACACTGTGCAAAAGATGTCTTTCAATCTCACCACGTAGAAGTTGTCCACACCATATGGGTCGTTGTTCGCTCCTCACTCTTCAGTTAGACTGACACTTCAGAGGCCGTATTCACCAGCACATCAGGGAGCACTCCCTATGCTCACGAGCGCTCTGAATCTCTTCTGCTCTCGCACCCTCTACGCACTCTTTAGCTCCCTGGGGAGGCCAGGGAGAGCTCCCTATGTGTTGGTGAATACGGCCTCAGGTCTCCATCTCAATGCTGAGTTGACTCATACTAATTGTGTGTCTGTCTGTAACAAGGAGTGTGGCGTTTGTTTCAAGCATTGTTTATATTTGATCTGTTTTTGTTTGCAATCAGCACCCATCATTTGCGATACACATTAGTCTGAGGCCGTATTCACCAGCACGCAGGGAGCTCTCCCTGGCCTCCCCAGGGAGTTCAAGGGTGTGTAGAGAGTGCGAGAGCAGAGATTCAGAGCGCTCGTGGGCCTAGGGAGGGCTCACTATGTGTTGGTGAATACGGCCTCAGATCAGCGGTCTAATTTATGAAAAATTATCAACACTGGTTGGGGTCTCAGGTCTCATAGTCTCAGTGTCACAATCACACTGCTATAATTGTAATCACTTTTCCTACTTTGTGGTTATGAATCTCGTTAAATTGAAGCTTCTCTTCTATAAGCGGTAATATAAGGGACTGATGTAACGTGACCACGCCTTTTTGAAATATCTGTTTTTGCGATATTCAGAGGCTGATAGTACGATAGTAGAAGTAGAGGTAGGCTCAGACGTTTAATGGCTTTGAGTTCATTTGAACGTCTTGAAATACAATCTTGTCCGTGACTTGTGACGCAAAACGCGTTGTTCTTTTGCTTTTCGGATTGATTTTCAACTTCAACACACTTTTCGGTGCGGTATCGTATTTCAAAGCGTGAGTCTTAGATTCTCTAATGCTATAGTTTCTCAAAGTCTTAGTGATTTTAATCTGTAACTTCTTTAGCAGATAGATAAACCGATAAACGCCCTTTGCGTAACTATTTTGAGCTGCTTTTTTATTTAGTTGCACCTCAGCTTAGCTTATCATTCATTTAGGAGTCAAGAAGAAGGGAGCGGCCGTATGAGTTTTGAGTTTTTATTTTTGCCGTAACTACGGTTATCAGTCACAACTTGTTCTTGTTCGTTGCCACCTAGTTTTATCAAAAAGTTATCGCACGTCAAATTTGATGGTTGCTGGTTGCGGCTTATTGATTGTTGATAGAATTACTCATTCGGCTTCGGTTAGTCATTTTATGATTCAGGCAGAGCACAGAGTTATCATTTTTGTGTTATTGTGTGTTTTCATATTTTCATCTATCATCTGGGTTGACCTTTAGATTTGTAGCGCATCTTCTTGGCAGGACTACAGCTTACGTACAGCATAACCTAGGCTAGTCGGCGAGTTCGTGCATATCATACCATTCTTTCCAACTTACCGAAGTACACATATTACATAAAATTAACTATTAACGAGAATTAAATGACCTGCGAGGCGGGCGAGGTACTCCGTTTTCAAATCTGGTATTGGTGTTCCTTGTAGTGCGTGTGGGGAATTTGCCACTAGTATTTCGTCTTACGGCATTACTTGGCTAATGACCTAACGGTAGGTCATTAGTTTAAAGTTTCAGAAAGGGCTAGGGCGTTATAGGCTTTTTACTTTTTGACCCTTGGAAGATAGGGAAGAAGGGAAGTGAATACTCGGCATTGTGCAAATTCTAATCACGTCACATGCAATATAACTAGATCAGGCAGCTAAGCAAGGGGTCTTTACCGGAAGTGCACCTAATTGAACTAATTGTTCCTGTTTGGCAATTTGGCATGAAAGAAGCAAGAAGCAACTTCCACTTACTAATCGAGTTTTATTAGTTTAGTCGATTTTAGTGTTTGGACTTTTTGCTTTGCACAAACCTTTGCGTGTAAATTGTTATATTTGGTATGTCTTTGATTCCCTTACCTTTCTATTCCCTATAATATTTTGAATCGTCTGAAACGGAAACGGAAACGTTGAAAGATTGAAATTATCGAAACATGATTTTTTTTCTTTTAGCTTAGCTCTTTTTCTCTTTTTTCAGCCAAAACCGAACGCAGTTTTTTTTGTTATTTCTGTTCCTTTTTTTATGTTTCTGTTTTATTCGTATTGTGTTTTGGGCGTAGACTTTTGAGGGGGGACTTGCTCGCGTCACATGCATGACAATTGGCCAAATTTACGCTATTCTTGACGAAGTCTAAGTTGTCTAAGTCACTAAGTCTACGTCTTCCGTTCTGTTATGGGGGGGGGGGGGGGGGGGGGGGGGGGGGGGGGGGTATGTTTATTTGTAGTAGTGATCTTTCAAATTGTTATGTGTGGGTTTTTCTTTGTTTATGTTTTTTTGGGAGATGCGAGGCGCTGAACACGTTTTGTTTGTGATCCAGCCTGTTTTCTTGTCTAGCCATTAGAATTTGATGGTGGAACGATTAACTATGATTTCTACCGAGTCTACCGTATACTCTAACTACCGTAATTATGTTTTCTACTGTAGAAAGTACCGTAATGATGTGGAACGATTAACTATGCTTTCTACCGTATACTCTAACTTCTACCGTATAAAGTGATTTTATGTTTTCTACCGTATACTCTAACTTCTACTGTTTAAAGTGATTTTAATGTTTATTTCCTAGTTCAGATATTTTATAGTATCTCACTATCACTAGTTCAGATATTTTGTAGTATTTCACTATCACTCAGCCGCTATACAGACTTT
>JAANDG010000745.1:0-63334 GCA_036852015.1 Pelodera strongyloides | reverse complement strand
TCTGCGGAACATGTCATAAGCAAACACTGAATCTGTATTTTCACCCTTGAATAAAGGTGCACGCTCTGGACTCTGGAAGCGTAAAAGAATAATAATAAATACGAGAAAAAAAATTTCGCTAATAAAAATGTACAAAAACACCACTTCTGGCTATACTAAAGACACTAAATGACAGACTCAACAAAAACATTCTACGCCCCGGACTCCGACACTAAGCTAGACTTCCGAAAAACTCACCTTTATGAGATCTTCATATGAAGTTGGATCCGTACTATCCATATTTACCCGTGCACGTTCCAAAAGCACCGAACGAGCCGAATTCCCGATGCTATTCATAAATGCATCCACAAGTTTATGAGCAGCCACCTTAATTATACAACTTCACTTATGATTGAGAGTAACCCTCGCCTATTTCTGTAAATTTACAATGTTTTTATTTGTGCTTTTATTTTAGTCAGAATTGCATTTTCGCGTTTCATAGTTATTCAATATGGTATTACCTTGACAAAACTTGTGTGACGTTTTATGTTCGTAATAAATGTTATGCTACGTTATGTTACGACATAATTACTAAATAGTGAATGTCATGAGTTCAAAAATACCATACTGTAATGTACTGCTACCCCCATGCGTAATCAGTGCGAAAAGTCACCAAATCGGTTACTTAGTAAGTAGTAATTTTTGGGTTAACATCACTTTACCGCAAACAGAATAACAAACCGAACCAATTCACCTATTATCTGATCTATCATGAAAATGATATCAATAAAAACTCACTTCTTGTTTCCCTAACATTGCATATGCCGTGCATACAAACGAGTATCTGTCCTGGTCAAACTGGAGGGTCAACACTGAAAATGGTTCACATTTGAACAAGTACATCCACTATATACAGCCTAAAGCCTTACACAAAGTTACAAACGACCCGCTTCAAAAATATAACAAATTCATACATCTAAGAAACATACGTACACAAACGTGCACACACGGGTTAGTGAAGTTCCAAGGCCACGCCAACATCTTACAAAATTTGTTGGCGTTCCAGAAGCAAGATAAAACGGGTAACAAAAGTAGAAAACTCCATAAAAAAAAATCTTACCTGAAAGAGCTTTGGACAACTCGGCCTCAATAATTTCCGTGGTTCCTTCAAGTTTCAACATCAAATCACTGAAATCAGCGGCAATTTAATTTCCAATTTCCATCCAGAAAAATAAGACAATATAACCCGACCTTAACTTAAGACCGAGATCTACGAACCGGTCACTTGAAATACTACGCATGGTTTACCGACTCCAGATACCGCAACTTTATTATGTAGTGATCGCACATTTAGAGTGCACAAAACAGAAACCCGAAATTGCACAGAACGCACCAACCTTACACATCTAAAATGGCTATACATGGCTGCCGCTTCTTGTACTTGACAGCATTGTTCGATCGCTTTCGGAAAGTTGCCTTCCTGAAGGAAATACTATCAAAAACACAAAGTAGAATAAAACTCTACCTTCCCATTCCCAATCACGCCGTCTCAATGAAAATGTGTACGAGATCTACCGCTAACAGAAAGTTCCACACCTAATGTACTAATACTGAAACATCAAAATATCCCGGATTTGGACAGAAAAGTAGCCCAGCTTTAACTAAAGTCGCGTTCGAGTTGGGGAAAAGTTGGTGGAATTCCGGAATTCCACCGTTCGAGGTGGACGCGGAAATGTGCGTGGAAAAGCAAAAATCGTTGTGGGATTATATTTTTAACCACTGCAGGAGCCAAAAATGACGCTTGACCCCGACGATTGGGGTTAAATAGCGGAAAAACATTTACATTTCTCCGGTGCCCCATCTCGAACGATGGAATTCCGGAATTCCACAACTTTTCCCACTCGAACGCGGCAAAGAAATCCGAGAGAAAAATTGCACAGCTGGAACCTGGAACGTAATTATTCCAACTAGGATTGCCTAGACTATTAGACATTCAAGTTTTGGAATATCGAAGTCTTGGCTTTTCTATTCATCTTCTCTCAAATAAATAACCAAATTTCAAAAATTCACTAAAAATTCACTACAAATCTCGAAAAACCAACCTCGATTTGCTCACGTATTCGAAACTCAGTCTCGTACAATTTCTGAACAATTCCCAGAGTGGCCTGAAAGAAAAATCTTCACAAATTAGACCAATAAGAAACGTTCCCACAAAGAAAGACGCTAAAGAAAAAAAACGAATGTACATAACGTGAAAAATCTAACCTTTAACCGATACAACACTGTTTTCTTCTTTTCATTTGCCAGAATACGGAGAGCATTCGTGGTACGTTGCTTCGAACTTCCAAGAGCCCTAAAATATATTACATTTTTGTGACAAAAAAAAACTATGAAAACTGAAAATGTTTCACTTCCACATCACGTAGATCTCTCTCTCTCATCTCTTCTCGCTCTCTCTCTCTCTCTCTCTTAGTATAGCTTGGACCTGCATTTTGTATCATAAAGATATAAAGATTACGACAACATACGAACATGCAATGGTTACTTACACTCTTATCGTGCGCACTTTAACGACGAGTTCTCCGAGCTCTTCGCGTATCACAGCAATGCTCTCCATTTGTGTTGAATAAGATGGGGACTAAACAATTCCATTGAAAACGTCAGAAGTGCGAGATAACACAGCATAACGCATCGTGGGCCTACCACGACATACAGGGCACACATATTTGCATATGTTAAGTTGTTAAGTACGATCGATCAACGTTACACGAAGCATTTCTTTTTTAATGACACGCTCGTAATAATGACATTTCAGTAGTAACATCTTACAAAACAGTTCGTGACTAATAAAGAGCCAATGTAGTATCAAACAACACAACACACAGAAAGATAAACATAAATACCTTTTCCAGTATAAGAGTCGATATCCGTTTGCTGACCACTTGTAGTTGACTTTTCAATCGTAATCTTTCTCTATCCAAATCATCAGGATATAAGTCACCAGTCGGTAGCTTCTAAACAAAGAACATATGAACACAGAAAAATTCACAAACCCGATTGACAACAGACAGCAAGCAAAGTTCTATTGAGAGCGAGAAAAGAAGAAATATGTTTTGCATTTTGACGAGACTTCAAAAAGTTAATACTGGTTATTATTTGCAGTCAATTCAGCTGATTTTGGGTCTTCCCCACCCTTACCGTTACTGTACGCTCATGAGCACATCTTGGGCGATATCGCGATATGCACTACATAAACAATAAGTAACAACCGGTCGAACCTTGTGTTTCAGGTTTCAGGCACGGAACCCACAAAGTTAAATAAAAGACCGACCCTCAGTTCATAATCAATTGCATTGAAGTCGTCTTCCACAAAATACGCAGCTTCGATACTCTCTATTACCGTATTGTCATTGGTGGGATCAGTGCGAGGGAGCGAACGCGTTTGCTAAAAAAGAGGATTTGATAATAATAATAATAATAAACATAATACTGAGGGCAATCATAAATTATCAGACAATGTTTGCCAATCAACTCACCAAGGCACAATATCAAAGCAGGAAGGAACCAAAAAAAATAGCGCGATTAGCTAAATCGTAATGTTTCACGCGCGCTATTTGAAACCAAACGGTTTATCACCTCAATACCTCAAATACGAAATCGGCGGTGCTTTGCTAGTTAATCAAAAAGCCAAACTGCAAAAAAAAACCAACTTTTTTAGTTGGATACAACTGCTCGTTCGACGTTGAGGCGCAATCGTATGGAGATAAAACAAACTCCTCCATATCATCCATCTAAAATGAGTGGAACGGTAGAAACTAATTGATGTAAAAAAATAGTCAATAGGAAAAAATCATAAATTGGAATACAATAGTTATAGAATAATAGGAAAAGTGAACGAAAAACGTTAGATAGTAGGGTACCGTTTCGACCCCTAAGTCATAGACGAGGATTCAAGATAATGGAAAAATAGACTTTAAACATCGAGGAATACTCAGTAACCTCTCCACATACATCTATTCCTTGTATTCCCATACGTCAAACACAACATAGAAGTAAATTATTCGCCTCAATTCTCAAAACCAACATAAAAGTACCATTGCATCTGTGTCACTTGACGTAATTGATTGTCCAAGTTGTCCCAATTTGGCCAATTTATCCGATAATTGATCTTTTAGTCGGTCCATTCCCAAGTTGTTCATTTTTCAGTACTAAACAAGAAACATATTCATTTAGTAATTCTTTAGTTCAGGCTGATATATCTGACATTACTATTACGTTATAAAAGACATAACACAAACACACTAGTCATTTAACTCACAATGCATAAACCATGGTAAGAAATGTAGAGAAAACCAATACATGGTATCAAATTAAAATGATTCATATACAAACTACAAATCTAGGCCTCGACGCGTAACTACGGTAGCAACGGTGCGTCTCAGAAATCGCACATTCTTCAAAAGAGCTATCGACAGGGACGAAATTAATATCACTGGTTTAAGAAATATAAACAAGTATTTTGATAAATAAATAGAAAACCAACCAATACTGCCCACACCATCTTCAGCAAAGCTTCTTTAAACAAACACATTCCAACTGCCAAATTGCCTCAAAAGGAAATATAAAAATACATGGAACATTTTACTTATTAACCTCTTCATTATAAAGTTTAATGGTTATAATACCATAAACTGATTCACATAACTATCTCACACCTCCCTAAATTAAACAATAAATCCAAAATCAAAAGTATACAAAAAGTGAGATCAACACATGTTAGAAACAATCATGTTTTATGAAACGACTTTATTTCAAGGAAATACTTGGCCAGAAACAAACAAAGCGAAAACAATCTCGGAATGGTGCAAATCAATAAATATAGTACTAAACTCTATTGTAACTGGCACAATCTTCTCGATAATGGGTGTGATATACATTACATTTCTACTTTACATTTCTACTCAATGTACCAGCAATCCGTACTCTCGTCCACTGTTAACTCCAGACAATACTATATAAATTCTAAACTATTAATCATAATGGTAAACAGTCCAATACACAAGAATACGGAATATTGCGGTACGATCGGTTCACAATCTAAATCCATTGCAAAGAAAAGCTAAACAGCATTCAATGAATCTCTGCGGAAATTTACTACCAAAAAGTTATTCGCCAAAACTCAACAACTAACATACATCATTCCTGAAATATACTTTCTGGCAGGCTCACGTTAAGAAAGACATAAAACTGATAATCAGAGCAAAGAACATCCCCATTTGGAACAAAAATCACATTCGTGTAACTTATTTGAGTATTTAACTTCAAACAATAATCCTTTGTAATACATCTGTATACAACTATGACACAATCATAGAGCATAAAGTATTGCAAGAGATCAAAAACAATTCTCAATTAGATTAAAGGACAATACCACAGCAAAGCTAATCGCTCGTAAAATAGGCAACGATAATTAATAAGCTAGTTTTAAATCAATAATAGACTGTAATATAATTCACTATCGTACAAAGAAAAGAACTAGGTAATCAATGTACACAGAGATAAAAAATGACCATACTAGGTAAATATAAAGAACTCCAAAAAACTATAATATAAAGAATTTTAAAGGAAAACCAATCACATACTTTTGCGGGGCGCCATTGCTCAACTGAAAATTAAGATGATAAGCCTGAAGTCAATCACAGAGGGATGATTTCTACCTAAGGAAATACAGTAGTAACCAAGCATACGGTATCTTCATGACACCCTAAATATTTTGATCTCAATAGCTATGTATCCTTTAATAAAGTACTCTCAATTTCGTTTGCGATATGGTGACTCTTGATTTCCTTTAGTACATAAAGATACAATTTACAAAAAGCTAACGAGGTATAATAATCATAATGGTAATACAACAATCCTAAAAACCATGAGCTGATTCCTTTAAACAACTGAATGAGCACAATACTAATGGCATAGAAATGGCAGTGCTCACAAAAACTAAATTTTGACATTGATCTTGCTTTGCTGACGTAATATAAATCTGGGAATAACTACTTTTCACATTTGACTATCTCCACTACGTTTATATGTACAATGTACAAAATAGGAAAAAATCGCATCTCAAAAAGAACCTAATATAATACGATAAACATGAACACCCGTTAAAAGTGACCAAAGAACAGTTCTATACCGTTATTCTGCTTTGGTGAACCATGGACCTTAAAGAGGTATGACGCGTGGCTTTTGAAATATATGCTCCATCAGAATTCCCATGCATACGCAAACTATGCTCAATTCTATTCAGCAAGTGCGCATAATGGCACACAAATTCATACTAAGGAATACACATACCGAGCACACATTTCACAAACAACGCAGCAAACCGCTCAAAAATACATAGGAGGCGGGTAACACCCACATTAACTGCCAACGGTAAGTAAATATACTATAATTCAAAATTATTTCCAGGCAAACACAGACAAACCGGAATTCGTTTTATGAAATGGCTCCTATTCGAATAGCCGTTTCCTCGACACAAATTCCTGGACCTTTGCACTGTGTCGGAAAAGTCGTCCCTTGCGATCGACCATCGATTCAATGCCCGGAGAAAACGCAAACTAAAAATAAATCAATAAAAATCAAAAAATCTCAGATTAGAGGAAACGTAAACGTAAATAAAAGTTCAGCACATCATCCGTTTATTCCGTCTCATTATTTATGTATACGAATGTTTATTATACTTATTAAAAGAGCGCAACGCCGCGAGAGACGATGAAAAGAAATTATGTACATACAGATGACATGACAAGCCCAAATTTAATACTATTACCGAATTTCACTCATCTGCAATTTCGTTAGTTTAGCAAAATCACAACGTACAACCGAATGCGAACCAAGAGGCCACTGGATTGTGGATGATGGGTATAGGACAAACACGGAAAATATCAAACAGATACAGACTTAACAAGGTTTCCAACCCCAAAATAAATACTGTTATAAATATAAAAAAAAGTACTTACCGATCGCATTGGAGTGGGCAACGGTCGGACACATCGGGCATCCTTGGCTTCAAATCTGAAAAGAAAATTTACAATTTACCAATTTACTGTTACTCTCACGAAGCAACTAAAGCGAACTCAAGTCATCTGCCCAAAAGAAAAAAATATGATTCGTACGAAGGTACAACCTAACGCCTAACCTAAACTATCGCAATATAAGAATAACATACAAACATAAAAAAAATATCCAATAACAGTAGAATAAATAAGAAAAAAAAATAGGGAGAAACAAATTCTTACAAATTCTCTTCGCTATTATCAGCTTCGTCTTCTGTGTATTCAAAGCCGGGATCTTCCTCGCAAGTTGCATCGCAGATTGTCATCGGCAATTGTGCTAAACACATTCAGATATTAATAATAAGTACAATACAGCAAAGAATATGTACAAGAAAAGTGCACTGTCCTGGCTCATAAATGCTAAAGAATCTGAATCGGATAATTAAACGAAACACAAAACCTCTTTACCTTTTTCTGGGGTGCACGGCGATCTTGACGGTGAAGGTGGAGAGGACATTTCGACAACGCTCTAAACCAGAAAAAAAATGAAGCATATTTCTTTTTTTTCGAACAAAATGTATATTTATCTTATTGGGTTTCTTTTGGAGACTACAGTTATAGGATGGAGTGGTCTTATTAACTTTGTGGTGCTTTGTCTTTGGAAAAAAGGCAAGTGTAGTCAATCCTTTTACGCGATAATACAGAATCCACTCCTTAGGTTCCATAAAGGCAGCTCACCTGAAATAAAACGTGAGAAAAGGGCTGGGCATAAGTAACAGCCATTCAATAAAAAAAAAGTAAAATAAAAATCACCTCGTAGCTTTCCACCGGAGCTGATCTCGCTTCTTCCACGGGTGACGGTAAATCGCCCTCGTCAGTTGTCAAATACGCTTCTGTTGTCTCGTCCAGATTCTAAATTATCATCAGTTTCTTAATTTTCATAACAACAATTAAAATGCACTCTTAAATTATTATTGCCAATAACCGTTAAACTAAAAGTAATCAAATACACTAATTTGAATTGGCTGTACTGTATCTACGCTTTATTGCTGCCAATAAAGTATTTATACATAAATTTCCGATAACTACATGCACGGTCATTACCTTGCCATTAACTTACTGCACCAAAACTACTATTATCCGTTATGCTGTGAAATAAGCAAAAAAATAGCGATTCTGAATATACTAAAAATGTTAGCAATAAATAACATACCTCCTCCTTTACTACACGTAGTGATGCGTCCTCTTGATTACTTCGCAATCGGCTCTAAATTAATCATGAAACTTTAATTTAAAAATGACATATAATCCATGTTTCTGTAAGAATAAATAAACAAAAATTTGGAGTGTTTATCAGGTCATGAACCTCGCCGGTGAGTCCGGAGGTGGTTCGCGAAATTGGCTCTGTTTGTGATACGTTTCTAATAAAATTCTCGTACCACCGCCGGGCTTCACATGTCTAATATTCTAATCGGGAGGTGGTGCAGCCATGGTATAATATTGCAGACATGGTATAATAGTGTTGTATGGTATGATAATTTTTTACCTGATTTAAATAAAATGTTTCAACTTGTGCAGATATACTTCAGCTGAACTACTGACAGTACGTGGGTTGAGTTTGCGAGCGAATAAAATGGAAGGGACACGAAAACCTCATATTCCACATTTCTACATAACCAAGCAACTGCAATGCAAAACAAAGATATTATATTAATTAACCACTCACATCGGAAGTTTCGCTGACTGATTCACTGCACGTATAATACGTTGACATTCGGCCGTCTTTTTTTCTCTCCAACGGAGAAAGATGGTTAGGGTCGATCAACTAAAGTAAATCATTTAGAAAATAAGACAACTAATTAAAAAAAATAATGACAAAACACATATATTCAGGTACACCACTTCCCAATGTAAATACGGGTCCGCCACTCTCCAATTAACAATAAATCAAAAGCCAACAAATAAAACCCGAATCAGAGCGTGTCAATATACAAACAGCGAAAACAAAGTTCATCTACAATCCATATAATTCAATTAATTGAGGTCACAAGACAAAGACACCCCAATTTGGAAAACACATCGCCAGATAATAAAACTACAAAACATGAAAAACTAACCGGAGCTTTCGATGATGCCGTCGTTCCGGTTGCCGATGTTCCTTCTTGTGTTCGTTCTTCTTCTTCTCCAGGCCATGATGGAGAAACAGTATCTGCTATTGCAGGAGACACGACCACTTCGTCAGGAACCTTCACCGGTTTATTGTGGACACGTGCCGACGACAGCCGACTTGTATGCACAACATCTTCCACACTAAACATATAGAATTATAAATCTTTCTATTAATAAGAGCCATATAAGAACCCGCAAACCAACTAGATACCAGGATTATAAAAAAAGTTGTTTGTTGTTTAAAAAACAAGCCCAGCACACTAATTTTTTGCTACAAATTGTTAACTTGTCACAAATTGTAAAAAGTTAAAAGCAAACTAGGCACTCAAAATAAAACACACGCTTCCAAAGACATTTAATAGGCGGCGAATATAGTGAATTTGGAATATGCATGAATAATGCATTTCACGATATCTGTATGTATATTTGAAAAATTTAATTTGTATGGCATCGATAACGCGTTTACTATGGAAAGGATGAATGGTTTATTTTCTGCTAGCTGGGGATCTTTGAACAAATTGTTTCCTTAATGGGTTTCAACACAGAAAAACATATTCCCTTTAATGGCAATGGCCAGAAAGAAGTTACTACACGATATACCTGTAGTGAGTATTTGCCGATTCGTCATTCACAAATTTGACATTATCCTCCAACCATTTCTCGATTCGAGCATTTGCTAAAAGCAAGGGAACAATTAAAATTTACCAAATAAATCTAAATTCCAAATACTAACAAAATTTTTTATCTTTGTGCTAAATTATTCGCGGTTCAACTCCCAGTTTTAACCAGACGAAATGGGTTGAAAAAATATTATTGTCTACACTAAAGCTCTAGTAATTGTGACTTGTGATGAGAGTTCTTCATCAAACAACGCTACACATATGTCATGTTATCTGTCCCTAAACTTTAGAAAATTCAAAAGAACATATTTTAAACACTAACGTTTGGCTTGGTATTCTTCTGTTTCCTCCTTCTTTTTGTGAAGACCGATGCAGTTTCCCATCGAATAATGAAAGTGCGCAACAGCTGAAATAAAAATTATTCCTTGTTTTGTTCCGTTTATCGAATAAACTTTGATGTAAAGACGTTAAAGAGAAGCACGCAGGTTGAAAGATAGGAAATAGCGAAGCCGAAGGAAAACCCTTGTAAGCCGATTTTGGTGAAGGGTGCATGAACTTTTGTGTTTTTGTAATACTTTGTTTCGGTTCAACTTAATCATTTCGATCGCTCATGATGATAACGAAAACATTACAACACAATATATAATCAATCAGGAGTCAGAAGCTATTATATAAACAAAATGCAGGGCAATAATTAGCATTGAAGTACGACGCATGGAACAACATCGCTGGTTACGGTAGCTTGTTTGCCTAATATTGAAACTCAGATGAGTGCGTATACGGTTACCGACTTCAAATATCCCCCACTCTATTTTCCTTCTTCAAGAGCAGGGTATAAATTCCCGTAAATCCAATCCACTCAAATATTTAATTTCGAATTTTCCTTCTTCAGGGGTAAGAAATTTTGGCCGATAAGACCACATACCTAATCTTTAATTACAGTTATAAAACAATTTTTCGAGTATTGAGCAACAATTCCCAAAAGGATGAGAGATCCCTCAGGAATATTTTTCCCCTGAGTTGTGAATTTGTGAAAACAAAACTTAACGAGTATGCAGTATGTTGTATGTGTTAAAGCACGGAAGAAATATGGGTGCTATCCTATATCTATTTTATTGTAAGTTGTTTCTTGGACTTGGAAGTGGTCAGTTCCTAACCAAAAACCGCGCTGTTCGATAGTAGGCAATTTTCAAACGATCTATCGCGTATTGCATTTTGTTAAAAATAAAGTTCACAAGAAAACAAACTTCTCGTAAACAGCTTGACATATTTACTTTTCAAAACAAAACTGCTCAAAAATGAGTGCACCTCCCGTTATGCAATAGAACAAAAATATGAAAAGGAAAAAAGTTGAACAGATGTGGACATGAAAATTCATTAGTCTGACAATGAGTCTGGGCTGCCTGCAGCTGCTCCAAAACACAAAAAGAAAGATTTACAGACATGGACAGTACATTCAACAGACGGTGAAGTCCGCTTGTCAGAAAATGAATAAAAATTAACATGCACTATTGCATGACGCGAACAAAAAGAATTAGTAAACGACGCGACATTCGCTCACACTCAAAATGTACAAAAATGTGAAAAAATATAAATTTAAAAAAGTCCCAATATTGATTTTAAGTTGTCATTATTTGCGACAAAACAAATAAAATAAAATTTTCTACAATGTACGGTAATTTGACCCTTTGATAAAGAACTGCCCTTTCGCATGATTTTATGCAAAACACCGGTAACCCACACAATTATCGAAAAGTTCGATCTGTAACCAAAACATAATATGTAAACAGGGATAGAAGACGGAGGTGCATTCCTTTGTGTCATTAAACACTTTCGCGACTCGCGGACAGGAGTCTCTTCGAAAGACGCACATACACATTCACGCAACTGTCGCCGTATAACATTGAGATATATAGTGGCGGCTGGGCAATCCACACCAAACAGTTGCTGTCACACGTTCGAGATATTGGCTAGCGTTGCCTAATGACAATGCTGACGGATGTCGTGTTTGAGGTGGTCACTTAGAATGAGCAGAGCGCAGTGTCCATGCTCTAGTTCTCCAATAAAACTCAGCGGACGAGCCGCGCACCTACGCTGAACAGGAGGCTCGGCGACAACATGGCGCACCAGAAGAAGTTATACACCTTTTGCAGCACCTCCCTGGCATGGACCTGGCCTCGCGCTGGCGGACCCAGTTTTGCGCGGCGACTTCGCGGAAATTGTATGATTTAGCAGAACTGCCAGTTCTCCCTCTCAAATTGGAGCAAAATTCCCCTTTCGCGATCCCTAAAGTTAGGCTCCTTAGCAATGCTTCTAAATTACAATGACATTTTACAACTCTAGTCACACACTGAATGAATACTATGCGTTAGCATAGAGGTTCTAGATAATTCCACTTCATTCCCTCACAAATGAAATCGCTAAGTAGTCTTCCTGTGGGGGTGAATGCCCAATCTATTCTATTACGTAAAGGCCCTGAAACAGTCCCCCTCATCCATATTTGCACAACTGCTTGTTGCAATGACAAAAATTCATGTCGTTGGCAAATAAACTTACATGATTTTACGTCACTTACTTGTTTTCCAGTTGGGGACACATGACCGCAAATATACCTGATATCTATCTCCCTAGAGCATATTCACCAAAACACAGGGACCTCCCTAGGGCAGCGCTCTATCCCTTCTGCTCTCGCACTCTCTAC
The DNA here is from genome assembly GCA_036852015.1 of Pelodera strongyloides. Taxonomy (NCBI): domain Eukaryota; kingdom Metazoa; phylum Nematoda; class Chromadorea; order Rhabditida; family Rhabditidae; genus Pelodera; species Pelodera strongyloides. The sequence continues at coordinate 50,810 of JAANDG010000745.1, read as the reverse complement.
GCACTTTTTAGCTTGGGAACCAGATTACTAATATATTGCCATGTAACAGATCTAGTTCCCCAAAAGAAAACTTGTAGAGCTCCTGTCCCAAAGAATAATGAGCGAAGTCTATATCAATGCCGTTTATTGTGTGCGCGGCTGCAGAATAATGAGCAAAGCGCGGCGACTGCGCGAAGTTTCATAAGTAATCAGTGCAAGCATCACATTGGAACCATGATCTTTTCACACGTACTACGGTACTACTACTATTATCTCGTTGAGAACACATACTTCGCCCATGTCAATCTTGAACGAGAGAAATCGCAAACTTCTTTCATTCATGAATTAAATAAACTATGGGAGAGCTATTCAGAAACATGAAATAGAGGAGAGATAGAAGAGAGAGAGAGAGAGAGAGAGAGATAAGAGAAAGGGAGAGAGAGAAAACGAGGAGGATGTAAAGCATGGCCATGACACAAATTTTCCCACAAATTCCAGGTTCAAGTTTGCACAGCTGTTTGTGTAATTCATATTATACATTAGCAAACATTGTATAGTATAGTACATGCACGTAGTATGGCAACGAAATGATGTAGTGTACGTATTTTATTGTGACCCAAAGCGAAATGAAATGTGTGTTTTGCAGCCTGCGCGTTCGCCCTTATGAAAAATGGTTGTAAGACCTTATGGACAAATACTCAGTACCAGAGTTATTATAGTTGGCCCTCTAGATGTATAAGGAGAAGGACCTTACTGTCTTCTCCAAGGCGCCAAATTTCTACGTGAATACAGTGCGAAACTTCCCCCTAGCATGCGCGGGGTGCGCGCCATGCCTGCGCCAATTACAAATTGGCCAAAATTTGGCATACGTGTGCCTGTTTCTCGGGACCGCAACTTTTTTCGATGTATTTCTTCGCGCACCGCCCGTGTTTCAAAAGCTTATTGAAATAAACATCAGTACTGAGAATGCGGCTGGAATAGTCCAAATAGCGCCTGCAAAGAGTATAATTTTCTCTGATATTGGCATCCGTCAGAGAAATCAGAGTAAAAGGAGGTTATTATCGTTACGGTACATGTGTCAGACTTTTGGTAGGCTCAGACTTCCACATCTCCTGGTAGTACTGTACTATGAAGCGCATATCAATCCGCGTTCCCAAAGTATATTAGAATTACACACTTAGCCAGCTACTTCGACAAGAAGCAACTTGATAAATTCTCTGGACAATGCTATCTACCCAAAATACTGCCCCGGACGACTCAACTACGAACATGCAGCGTAATATACTGAGCCTAAGCATAGGCCTATGCGCAATGCCTAAGCTAAAATCTAATGGCAAGAAAACAACCTGTCGATTTGGCCCCTGGGGGAAGGGGGGGGGAAGTACATTATAAAACTCTCCCGCGAAAACGGTAGGTAAACTCGCAAGCTTCACTTTGTCATATGTGCCCAATATGTGCCCAACATATGCGAAGCCCAGTCTTGTTTGTTTTCGAAATATTTCAACTTCCTCTCAATTCTGGGCGGGACAGATCGATAAATTTTTGACCAAAAATTCCACGTGCCCTTTATATTTAGTCGTTGAACGTTCGTAGATGAAAGATATAAAAGGAATCATATGCTTCATGAATACATTACATTACATTGCAATCTACTGCACTTCCAGCTTCGACACAGGTAGTTTCTATAAACTTAAACAATGTTCAGCGCTGTAACTTTAACAATAATAACAATTTGTAAGTGTAAAGAGTTCTTCAAACAAAGCCAAAGCTTGCGTAAGCTAGTTTTGATGTAAAATTTACTCTAATGTTATTCTAGCAAGTGAAACCTGAAATTACTTTACGATAAGAAAGACCCTCACTTCATAGGTCTTTTCTTACTGTAGTAGAGGGTTAGAAGTGTCTTTTAGCATGGAGATTGACTCGATTGAAAGAAGTTTTAAATAAAGTAAGACAAGATATAAGTGCTACATTTGTTCAAAGATTTCTAAAAGTGAATTCAGAAGTTAAACTAGGTCTGGGTATCATAGTAGGAGTACTCTAGGGTTTCTATGAAGAAGTCCTTGAATTTGATTTTAATCAAACTACCACCCGGTTTTTGAAACACATCGTGTATACCAGCATTCATGTGCACCTTATGCAAATGAACATAAATTAGAATAAAAAATCGAGCTAAATTCGAGCAAATTAGCAAAAATGGGTAAGAATTCAGTTGCCCGTGACACGTTTCAAAAACCGTCCGATATTTTGCTTTAAAATTATTTCAGATAAAATGAACACTCTCGTTGTCCGTTTCGCCCTAGTTGCCCTTTTTGTAGCAGGTGAGTACATTGGTAATACCTTGTCTACGTCTGTGCTGTATACAAGTATGGTGAACTTCGGTATTCTGTTTGAAACAAATCAGGTTTTTTTTTTCATCAGCCCCACAAGATAATACGTCATATGTAAGTCATGTGTTATCCAAGTCCACATTAGACCACAAGTTACGTTGTTACCGTCCACTTATTTAGGTGCTCAAGCCGCGTTTCCGACTGAGTGTAACGTTGGGCGTAAGTTAATTTCTTTATCAGACGTATTATATTCATTGTGCCAACAAATATCGTCTCTACCTCTAGCACAGGAGTGGCACAAATAGGCAGTTGGGATTTGGAACTTGTAGGCGTCGATGGAACACTTCTAAAAAGCTTTCAGTTAGTTTCGCACTAAGTCTGCTATCATAAACCAACAACATTGTCGCCATAGAAAGACAGCGCAGCGTCCAATTACTGTGCTGATTCTTTCTTGTATAAATATGTATACTCCATACTCCTTAGTAATTAGTCTACGTCTACTTGCAGCCGCCCTGAATGGTGTCTGCCCAACAGGACAAACCTTGGAATCCGCTAATTGTTTCTGCACCAATTGTAACACAACAGCTGCCACTTGTCCATCAGCAATCCGGTGAGCTACACCCTTCCTTTGGTGAATGGTGTCAATCTTAGACATTGCCCAACAGGACAAACCTTGGAACTCTTTCTCCGCTAATTGTTTCTGCACCAATTGCAACACAACAGCAGAAACATTTGTATCCACCATTCTGTCGGGAACATCAGCAATCTCGGTGAATAGCTACATCTCGCAATGCCCTTCAACTTTGGTGTCCCTTTTGACTACACCAATATCAAACACAACTTAGTTTCTGTTGACTATTTAAAATTGCACAAATGTGAGCGCTAAATGGTACAGTTGTAGAATGGATAATGCAATTATTGTGCAGTGGGGTTATAATGGCGTTGGTAGAGCAACCAAGAACGTACAACAATTTTAAAGCATTATTTTTTCAATTGAGTTTTGTGCGTATTGAACCCTTTGTTTCATATCTCACGTTGGCTTTTTTGGACATCATATTATACTATGATTATCATCAAACAAACAAACAAACAACGTGCTCCCAATTATATATATTATTATTATTTTATCAATTTTCTTTTCAGGGATGCCAGGACCTGAACTCAACAATGTAACGTTTATTATCCTTTTTTTAATCCAACTATTACTAAAATGATAGATAAGAGATGTAAAAAAACGGAAACATTTATTAGAAATAGAGGTGAATTGCCGTCACGGATGCTATATAAAACTTGACATGAAATGAAAGTCAAGAGAAAAGTATGGCCCGACCCCTGCCGTATACGAGGACTCTTTTTTTGTAAAACAAACAATTGAACTCTCAGGTGTACCACGTGGGTATCAAATGGTTTCTGCACTAACTCCTACTACACTCTTGCACAAAAACAAGCCTATTGTGGAGTAACATGCGGCCTGTGTAGTGCTACTTCTGTTGCCACGTGCAAAAACAACGCAGCCACAGCCACGTACGTTTTTCTTTGTTTATTATTATCTTATTATATAAAGGAGACGAGTTTACTTTTTTGTTTGTGTGAACGGAACGAAAATTAGAATATCTAAAGGCGAGAGCCGGAGTCCAGACTTGAGCAAGCGAAATCTGAATCATATTTCATGGTTTTTCAAGATACGTTGCAAACGTTTCACTCAACTGTGCTTACTGTTCCTGCATTTCAAAATTAGCAAGTCGCCTCAGGCGGCGATAGCCGTCTGGTTTATTATAATTGCAACATCCTTCATAATTATCTGGGTTACTTTCAATGGCTTCCGTAACACTATATGTAGGAATTTAACAACGCGAGGGTTAGATAGCGGGAACACACATACATACAAACAAATCACTATTACATTCACCTACAACATTTCAGTTGCACGCAATGGAAGGCTAATGGCTTTTGCACGAGCACCTCGTACACAACTGCCTACAAGCTACAGTACTGCCAGCTGACATGTTCACTTTGTTAACAATTTTGTTTTGTCAATGATAATCGTTTTCGATAAATGAAATATTATGGAAAACTCTATGGCACTTGAATTAAGCAAAGCAGGAAAAATGCGATCGTAAAAAGTGGATGGTACAAAAATATGGTGAATTCACTATATGCAACCAAAAATTGGAATCGAACCTCTCATGGACTTTGGGCTACCGGTCCTCACCTCAGCAATATATAGTGTAGAGTTTTACCAACCAAACAAAAACAAGAGTTTGTGACAGTTGTATCCCTTTCATTTTTGTTTTCTTTCATTGTTGCTGATTCAATATGTTTCATTCATTAATCCACTTCTGTTTGAGATGTCCACTTTGCTAGGTCCAAAATGTGATATCTCATTTATTAGAGAGTTGTGATATTTGCTCGCTCCCGATCCAATTCGTACCACTCAATGAGTGGTGCCTGTCCTCGAAGTTGAGGATTTATTTCCCGGCGACGTCCACCGCTCAGATACCACGAACCTGGAGAAAGGCAATCTTATTCTTGTCCACACAGAAACAACAAAGAGGGAACTTTCTCTAGGGTTTCTCCCACAACCCTCAAGTATATCCAAGTGTCCAAGTCACTAAGCAATTGCATGGGAATTGACAATTTTCTAATGCACTTTTGTCAGACACTCAGGCTCAGGGTCATTTGACAACTAACCATTTTCTGACTGGACTAGCGCTTGAACGATACCAATGACGGCGCCCCGAATTGCAGAAAAACTTCTCGCTTTTTCTTCAAACAATATCATTTCGGCCATTGTACACGATTGGTCGACTAGTTGGACGACTCTCTTATCGAGCAGTTTTCCTTTATCGTCCCTCTAAAGGCACAATATTACTCTAAATCGATTATTTTAGTACATTGCTTTTCATAGAGCAATTTTTTAAATTGTGTTTCTTCCAACCGTCACATTATTTTCTTTTCTCTTTTCAAAATTCCTGTTCCTCATTATTGTAGTCCGACGTTTGTGCCAAACTCAAATGAATGCGATTGTGTCCGAAGAAATACAAACCTCTTTGAAAACATGACCGATGTGGTCGACAACAGCGAGGATGTCAACCCGACTTCCTGCGTGTTTCGGGATATCTCTCAGGCGAACGACATCAAGTTTGAATTCTCCTACAGAAACAGAACTTTGCGATTCGTCATTGGCTGATGTTGGACGCGATATATTCGTAACTGTCGGCGTGTTTTTGTTCTTCTCGTACCATTCTAGCAGTTCAACAACAGCGAGATCGTCGAAGTCTTCAGCTTGCGCCCAGCCTCCATCATTAAGCGTGATGAAACCTGAAACTTGCGGATTTATTAACCTAATATTTTATGGTACGAGGAATTTATGTTCATCGTACTGAAGCAATAGTAAAGATCAGCTCAGTGAACCGTGAAGGTCCTTATGAGTTTCAGCGGGAAAAAACCGGGGCACAACTACTAACCATTCGATTCATTGACAACTGTGCCCTCAATTTTCACGACAAGTTGTTTTGATTTGTCAAATCGTTTTGCCGCATCGTTCCACAGAATCCACTTGACAATAGCAAGACTACCGTCCAGAAGCTCAATATCAATCGACGAGCCGGGAGTCCCGTCATTGTATAGGAACTATATAAGCAAACTTGGGCAACAATCAATGCGAGCCACACAAGGGTTTCTCTTGTGCGAAATGCGACTTGGCTTTAACGGGACCACCGACATATATTTAACATCCGCTCATACTTTATATAAAGGGTGTCTTTTATAATCTATACAACTATACCAGAAACACTTCCATAGGGTGACTCTGGTTGATATTTAGTTAGTATATACATGTAATAAACTCCCTTTATGTAAATTATAAAGAAAAAATAAATATAGGTTCATTTTGGTGGGCCCAACCCTTTACTCCTCCAATACCAATGACTGGAACTAACTTACCGTTCGAATAGTGCTGACCTTCACGATTACGGCAAGAACATTGATTTGCTTTCCTCTATGTTGTGGTACTTCACTGAGTGGCACAATCACGTCATTTGTGCTCTTCTTACAAACAGGTGCTTTGTTAACAGAAGCCTGCTCTGGTTTAGCATTATGCGATACGTATATGCTATTCTGCTTTTGTACGTCGGTGTACCATTCCCGCAAGTTTTCAACCTCTGGATAGTTGCGAGCTTCCGTATAACGACCACCTAGCAGAGAAATTTTTCCTGGAATAGTTTAATTTTTCGAATTTATTCATAATGTGCTGTTTCTGTTTTCCATACTTACTGTTGGGTGGAAAACCCTTCCTTACCTTGATGGAGCTGCACATAGGCTTCATTAATTTCTATCACTGTTCCTTGGGTAACACTACAACTTAGAGCAGCGCCATCCAATAAATACCATATAATCTCGGTATTGGAGCTGTCCAGAAGGTGAGTCACCGTTCTTGCTCTTCTCTTCCCTCCGAGTATAAACTAGAAGGAATAACATGCATTATTCCGGTTGTAAAATATCGTCACGATCTTGCATCTCTGTAGCTTTGAATAATGAAATGGTCGTGCCCGATATTTGAACTAAAACCTACGTTTTAAACGGCATTTGAAACTGGTGCAGGTTACATTACTATAATATAAAATAGCCCGCCTGGTTGGCTCTGGTGCGAATCACGATTCCGATCACGTTGATATTTTTCCGCAGCAAGTTCTCTGATATTTCGCTAAGGGGAGTCCATTTAGAACTGGATTGTGTTGCTTGTTTTGAATGAGCCCCTTGCTTAATGGAGGATTGTGAAGCGCTGGGCACGAACACCTCGGGTCGCTCATTCGCGTACCTAACGATAGGCACTGCTGCATATGCATTGGCAGACGTCACACACGATTTTTCTGGAATAGTCGGAATAAATATTTGTTCATTTTCAATCGATGAAATATCATTGTGAGTTTTGCCTGTGGCGCGTCTAAACAACCAAAATCTACGCAACAAGAGAGAAGAAAAGGAAAAACAAAACAATCATGAAGATCAGAAACAGGATTGAAATAACATACCTATTGCTTGGTCCAGTTTATCTCCACTCGTAGCACATCCTATGCCCTGAAGTACAGCATGACAGAATATCTCTCTACTAAAAGGGTCAACCGCATGATATATGTCACGAGTCACGATACGTCTCTCTTAGCCAAATAACTAAAGCTGAATTTTATGTTTCATGTAATATGGTTTACGTGACGACGTTTCTAAAGCTCGACCGCACATAAGAATTTCCGAACCTAATGACATTCTGTCCCTTACAAGAAGATATCAAAGAAACGGTGTTGATCTTATTTTTCAGTCAGATGATGTCAAAAGTCCGGATCGTTGACTTAACTGAATAGTTGCACTTACTGGCATTTTTGGCAAAAGGTCGGGTGATCTGGAACCGGAAACCTGACTCAGGTTGGCCATTGATTTGGAGGGTCGCAGTGGGGATGGACGCAATGGTCTATCTGTGTCCTCTGTTGTTCGACGTCCAAGGGAAGTGATTGACGCCCGGGGACGTGGTTTGGGTAATAATGTGGGACGAGTTGTATGATCGACAACAAAGTCTGGGTGCGGATTGGCTGCAGAGTAAACGGGAGAACGGACAGGAACAGACACTTCAACGGTGTTTTGTGAAGCCGTCCTTCTGCTATCCAGCAGCTTCGAATACATGTTATTGGAAACATTAAGGTCCTGTGATTCAGGCGTTCCTTGTATTACGAATTCTGCGGAAAACCGAGGCACACCACGCACTTCATGGAGAACATTTGAAGGTGTGTGATATGGAGTTGCAGGACGAGTTGGAGGTACAACAGTCGTTGGTCGAACTGTTTTGGGTCCTGAACATTTGTTCAATGTTACATGTCGATATTTCTTCATTGCTAACGATGTGTGTAATGTAAAACTCGGCTTACTATTTACTTCCGGACTCCGAGCCGCATTTTTATTCTTGCGCGAGATTTGAAAAAGCACCTGAAAATTGTTCAATGGATGCTTCACTCATTTATTTCATTGAATTCTGATTCAATAAGGAAAAGATGTTGGATTGGCAAGGATCGGAGCATGTCTAGATCCAATGACATTCAAATAACTCGATATTTTGTGAATACCTTTATCGGTGTAGTATTCCTTGTTATCTTCAGCACTCTCAAATCATCCGGGAGTTTCCACCCTGAGCATGTAATGGATATGAACAATAATTCATAGTCACTCACAAGTACACTTGGCCTGAAAAGAAAACGTTGAGGGATTTTCTTCCCATATTAGGAAACTATAGATAGCACCACGTCTTACGAAAAATTATGTACAACAAATACCTTTTTGAAGATGTATCGATTGAGACTCCTTTCAGGACAATTACCGGAAATCTATTAAGATTCTCCTTGCCCAATTCGATAATATTATCAGCATGCAATCGTTGCCGTAATTCATTTGAAAAGAAGCACTCTGAAAATCAGGATGAGATTAAATACAAATCATGGTGCCGACATGGTTCTAGCCGCCCACTTTTTTAACCTTCATTGTCAAAATTGTCAGAATTCTAAGTATTTCGGCTCGAAATTACGACGGGTAGGTGTATCTTTTCGATATGTGCGAGAAGAAGGGCTATGAAAAAATTATGATGCTTTTGCATTGTTTGTGACACAGGAACAAGGGTAGACATTACAACGAGCCCCCGATTATTTTCAAAAAGACCCCTATTTGGCCCCGATCAAGGTCCGATTTTTGAGGGTTTTTTGGGTTCCCATGGATCTGTTTACAGTGTTTACAGTCGAGGTTGTGCATTGAGACAAATTGAGTGACGAATACAAACCATCCGATTACTCAACAACAATGAAAGGGATCGGTTTACCTGAAATAGTGTCTGTTTTTATGTTTATTTATTTTCTATACGGGATAATAAAAATGTGGAATATAAGGTAGGACAATTACCTTTTTTGCATTCCGGACCGATCAATCCACCACTTTATCACCCACTATATCTTCGTGAGTATTGAAATAGAACACTACTTTTTGTATTCCAAATTTTTATTATCCCTCATAGAAAATAAAGAAACATAAAAAACAGACACAATTTCAGGCGAACCGATCCCTCTAAAAAGTTAAAGTACCTGTATAAAAGTGCATCCCATCAGATAAAGTCGCTTGGGCACAAATTAAAGAATATCGTTTTACGGGTATCATCGACTGAAAATAACAGGGGTTACAACGAGCAAACAATAATATAATTAGAGAAAGTAAAGAACATACGTGAATTTGAAGTATTGGTGGAGCGGCACATTGCTTTTTATTCAAAAAGAACCCCTGAAAATACGATCATAATGTAAACCGTTCTATGAGAACCTGGAAGGAAATAACGTAAATGCGAAGTCAGAAATGCCAACGGGTAGCCCGCGTAAATTCGAAGCACAAAATCGCATAAATTAGTCGCGTAAATTCGCAAGAACTCAGTTGTCCACGATACGTTTCAAAAACCGTTCGGTATTTCGCTTTAATTCCATCTCCTCTAGTAGTTTCATAGGTAGGCCGGAAATTCTGATCGAATAGTTTTAGAGGAATACCCGCAGAAATCCGCAGGATAAGGGCAGACGGCCGTCGGTCGTGTAATCCCGAATTCTCCTCCATTCGAGCTCATTGTCAGTGACATGCACGTGAACCTTCGCCATAACATAACGTCGACTGAAATGTCGAACAAAGGTTATGATTTTTGGAAGCCAACAAAATAAATCCAGCAAAAGTTTCAAATGCAATTGAACTTATGCAGGCGGTAGACCAACTTATGAGCTAATAAACAAGCATAGTCGTACAGACGACACACACATACACACACAAACACGCACACACACACACACACAAACACACACACACACACACACACACACATCGAAAAACAAAATTCTGTGCTGACAAATCGAAAAAAAGTTTTGATGTGCAAGCGTGCTGAAGTGAGCAAAAGAAACATTGATTTGGTTAGATAGCAAGAACATACGCAAAAGAAACGTGATAAGATAATAGGCTCCTAAGAAAAAGTTCCACCATATCCACACTAGTGGCATAAAGAACAAAATAAAGCAGTATCCTTGCACACATAGTAAAATGCTAACTCAACACTTAACTGTGAAAAATTACCTGTAGACGGAATGAAGAATCTCAGTTTGCCTTGTGTCTGGGTAATTCTCAAGCATATTAGGCGAAGCGCTTATCTACCTTATCAGCAAGTACATAGTAGCATCTGCGAAGGATTGCATTGGCCAGAAAAGAACTAGGCCCTTATTGTTAGACTAGGGAATTCTCATCGTGAATTAACTACGCTTGAAAGTTCACGGAAAAAAAAATTTTGTGAAACTTCGATAGCTTGCGCGTATGAGCTATCTACGCTACTCTAACCCTGAAAAATACAACACCAAAATCCAGCGTGGTGCCCGTAGAAAAAGAAATTTCTAACTAACTGTAGAGGCATATCTCCACTAATTCAACTATGTCGATCATAATATTATCAAAGACATTGTTTCCGTTTCACAGCACAGTACAGTTTGACATCACAATGCAGGGCTGTTCAGGGGAGCCAAGGAATACCAATTGCTATCTCCCATGCATCATATGTCAAACCAATGTAATAGCAACCATCAACATCATTTCACAAACAAAACCATAAAAACAATATAATTTTATCAAATGATAACAAGGTGATTAATGAACCGGGCACGCTGTTCGAGTCAGTGTTGAGAACACCAAAACTCCACGAGTTTGTTGAAACTGATGATAATAATTAAACATATTATAATTATACCTCTGAGAATCTATCCGATACCAATGAATCGCGTAATAATGATAACCGCAAGGAGAAAGCAAGAATTAAATCAAGTTACCTGATTAGTCCGGTTCCAATAGAAAGAAGAGGAAGTGATGATTTCAGCCTCCGTTAGCTGAGCTTACATCATGAGCGTAACCATTCGAAACCAACCGCCGCAGCACACAATAACACCAACAGCGAACAGTGATAAATCCTTTTAAGGTCAAAGGGTAACCCGGTATTGATGTGCAGGTTTTATGCTAGGGGTGCGGCTACGGTAGCTCGGTTGTTCTTTACAGAGTATGCTTGCGGAACGCGGAACATATATAACATGAGTAATTGTAAAATCGTTCCAAGACTCATTTTTCCAAGTTCGGCATACTTGCAACCCCATATACCTCGATTGTTCTTTATAGGGTTTCGCGGAACGCGGAACAAGGGTAGACATTACAACGAGTCCGCGTACTTCAGAATCGTCAGGGTCTTTTGGTCATATAATTTTGCTTTTTTTTGTATGGAAAATCTACACCTGCTAGAGAATCCAGAAAAAAAGTGTTCTGTTATTTTATTCTGCGAAAGTAAACTAGCCCGGCCCCGCCCTCTGAGTACCCCACTTGAGGAATTGCCTTGTGCTTCTGAATTTGACAGAGCAGAGACGAAAATATTTTTGTCCAAAATGTTTATTTCATTTTCTATCCACATACATTATCAAGCGCTAAATTGGTTATCATTGAAATAATATAGACAAACTATTTACCTGGTAAAAGCGTCGTGTGTGTATCCTAAACGTTGGTATTCTCTCAAAACTGCCATTGTTTTATAATTTTCACGTAGACTATGTTACCCATTGTATTTTTTGAGAGGCGTAGTCTGTTTACCAGTTAGCGTTATCCTATACCTATGACTGTTATCCCTGGGTTTGTTACTTGAGCTCTCTAGTCATTTGTATTTTATCAGTTTGTGAACACTGCTATTGCGAAAAGCATAACCATGTTTTGTACAATGTAGCTACAAGTATTCTATGCACCAACACGCAACTAACTACAATTCATTGCTACAAAAGAGGGCACTTTTGTGAAGCTATATGTATGGTATCAGATTTCTTTTTTGTTTAGCGTAATCTCATACTGATCGCCCTAACCTAACAAACGTATTGCAATATTTTACGCTTTTTTCAGACAGATACCAGCAGTGCTTCAGTACAATACACTTGGTGAAGGTGAAACTTCAAACTGGTATACATAGAACTTCAGAGAGCACAAAATGTGCTCACTACTCGGTTGTTGAGGGGTGACACAAATCTTTTATGAAATCTCATTAAACATAACACATGTGATATGAGTATCTCAATCGCCTCAATGTACCAATCTCAAAAATAAATAAAAATCTATCAAATAACCAGTCGTCGAACCCGTCTTCATTTACTTTTTGATTTGATTTGGAATCGGTCGTAACTCGTACCTTGATCAGATCGCACTATGTCGCACGGAAACACATTATATGATGAAGTGTGCATTAGCTTCTACATAGCTAGCAAAATTATCTCTCTCGCTTTCTCTCCCCGCTAGCAACTCGCTAGCATCTCGCTCGAAACTCGCTCTGTTTCAACTTGTTTAATTTGAAGTGTCCATGTGCAGTTATTATTATCGTCGTCATTCTTCTTCCCTCAGCCCTTAGCACGTTTTCTCATAGTCGAGTACGGCTTCCGTGTAAATAAGTTATATTTTTACTTGTGTTGCTGGTTTAGCGAAAACATAGGCAGCAAACACAACTTATTTTGATCTCTCTCCCTCTCTGTATTTCTCTTCTTTGTACTTGATATACACTTCATATACATATTCATCTATATGTGTATTTTATTGTAAACAATATCACTGCCTAGCTATTCTCCTATATGCCCATAACGAACAAAAATACAACAATACTCCTTTAGAAACCAATGCCAACGCCCGGTCAATCAACCACAGCTCTGATTTCACAAAGCGTAATCGATAATAAAACGAGCGGTGAAAAATCAAATTCAACCGCAGAAGACGGATTCTACGATGACGTCACGGCAACGTGGGTTTCATTTGAGGAATTCTTAATACTGTTCCTTTATTTATACTGTACTGTGTAGTGTACCACCTTTCTTCTGCATAACATGCATGCTCTATTGCTCACCTATGTATGGCCACTGGCCTGTTCGTCTATTCATGTTCGTACACTGAAAAATCTGTTTTTTTTTACAGTGTGTCATAAGGTACAAGGAAAAATAATACGATTTACTCAATCCACGAAAATATCACACTGTTATATCATGTAGATCAAGTGTGTTACTTTCACCGTCGGATTTGTCTATAAATAACCTCTCCTCTCTCTCTCTCTCTCTCTCTCTCTCTCTCTCTCTCTCTCTCTCTCTCTCTATCTCACTCACTCTACTTTTGATGAGCCGAGGGGACGCAAAAAGCTGTAAAGGGTCATCTGGGCATGTGTGTGTCTGTGAATTGGCTCAATATTCTCCCTCCGATCTCTATCTTATTACCTCTTTTACCCTTCAAAGTCAATTCCAAAAAACCCTCCCCAACACACACACAAGTTGATATCACTCTCCACAAACACACATGCCCGGATGCCAAGCAAAATTGGGAATTTGATTAGAGATTTGGACGAAGTTTCGTTGATTCTTGGCCGTGGTATATAGGGCGCATGCGAAATGAATTATAAATACATATATATGTGATAGGCTCAGACATCGAGTAACTAGGATTGAGTTTCATTTTTTACTTTGAGTAAGTTAGAGTTACTTTCTTGAAATGGTGAAACTCGGCTGTGGCGCGGCGACAACTTGGCGCGAAAATGTCGCGGGCGTGAGCTTGGCGAAAGACTGTGGGAATGCAACAAAAATGTTGAGCACCCTCAATGATTCACTTCGTCCTTTTTCAAAGGTTCTTATTGCAATAGAAATATATTTCAGCGACGCCTGGGTCTTCATAATCGTGGCTGTGTCATGCGTCTTTATCTTGGCCATGGCCACAAAGATTTGTTATAAATACGTTAGACGATTTCCTGACTCAGAAGAAGACGGACATGAAACAGACCCTATCTCACAAGTGATTAACAGGTATGAATATATCCATCTACCCTTCTCCCTATCTGTGGCCGTATGCACTAATACTGGGAGCCTTCCCTGAGAGGTGAGAGAAACACAGTGATCACGCGAATCAGCGCGATGTAGAGACAAATTCTCCCAACCCACTCGGAGGCTGGGAGCATGTTCCCAACGATCATACGGCCACTGTATCTGCAAAGTACCATACAACCGACACTGTAGAACGAGTGTCTGTAGAGCACGACGCACCAACGCAGACTGTGAAATAACCTGTGATGCTCGAAGTTTCATATTTAACTAGTTTTGCTACCCAAGTCAGATGTTTCCCACTTTAGAAACGCGATATCTTCCGGAGTATCTACAAATAACAAGCGAGGGTTACGGTATTCAGTGGCCTAAGATGAACAAGGACACTATGACGAAGCAGGAAAACCTCCACTAACTTCACTTCACGTTCGTGGGCGGTCCAAGTAAATAGCCTGGAACTCTGCGAGAACAAGAAAGAAGAGTTATGTCGGATGTCAAAAATTTAGTGAACTGGTTCTATATTAATTGCCTTACACTTAGTAAAGGCCCCAGATTCACTACCCAATCTTAACATTTGCTGGGCACAACAAAAACAAACAGATAACAAACAGGGTTAATTTATGTCTAATACGCCTTTGCCCGACTAATCTCTAAACATTATCAATTAGCTAATTGCATGGTACGCAAATTCACCCGGTACTTTCGCAAAACTCAGTTTCATCACTATTTGATCAACCTTTTCTTCTAGCGAAAACAATAGTGAACCTTAATTCTGAAGTCATCATATTGTGTAACTCTCAAACGCTGTGATAGCAACAAGTAGCAAGCACCAACGTGCCTTCGACATTTCCAACTCCAACTAGTACCGTACTTTATTTCTTACTGTAACTGTCTATAAAACTACAGAAAATAAAACTTGGTAATAAACTACCTAACCTACCCACCCAATACCTAATGTTTGATCGCTGTTTTATTCAGAATAAATATTTTGACCCTACAAAACTGCTAATTATCACATGCATCAATATTCTAAAGAACAATACTGGACTCAAAAGAAAAAAAATGTTTTACTAAAGGATTAACGTTACAGAAAAAAATCACAAAATTATCACAGTCATATAGTAATTACATGCACCCAAAATATGCCTTTCTAAAACGATGCAAGACAAAACCCCAAAGTTAAAAGTTTCAGTTACAAAAGAAAAGAAACGTACAAAAAAATGACACTAAAAATAACCAAGCCAAAACATAGACTTTTCAAGAAAACAGAAGGAGGAAGAAAATACCTTTCTTAGGCTTATGCTTACAATTAGACTACTGCACTATTTTCAGACCAATAAATATTATCATTATAGACGGCTCGTAAATTAAACTCTCATCTATCATACAGTCCTCTGCTGCACACGGTTACAACATCACAGCTGCCCCAGGCCACCTACCGCAGTCATTAATTATTCGAGTACAGTACCAAGTAGGACATCTATACATTAACCCTAATGGCCCTAATTATGTATTCTTAACATAGTCTTAGTCACGAGGTCATTTCTAAGTTGTACAAGTTTAAGTGCCATTTCCTGATCAATTCCCCTTATTCCCATATTGATTAGCTTTTCCTCGATGACGTCATCAGGCAAAGAGTTTAGAGACTGTGATAGAGCACGTAGTTCATGGAGAGGAAGGGAGAGCAGGTGAAGCGAAGAGATTAAGGTAAGTAGTGGCTGAAAGAAAAATACTGTAATCCACTATGCAATTTCCACTATCATCCACTATGCAATTTCCAAACACTTCGAGAGAGAAGAGAGATAAGAGATAGATGAGAGAAAGAGAAAGGGGAGCAAAAGAAAGAAGAGGGATGGGAGAGAGAAAACTTGCTCTCCTCACTACCAAGTTCTAAATAAAGCTAACCAACCTGATCCCATCCTCCATGCCCCTTATCACACGAAAATCTTCCAGCCAACGATCTCAACAAAGGCAACAAATAGTCCTCCATGTCAATTCGCATCTGCTTTGCTCCGACGATTCTGAATTAAAAAAATACTTCTTTATGCTATTTTGGACATGAAAGTTGTGAGCGAAAATGACAACCGAAATATTCTTAAAGGAAGAGTCTCACGAGAAAAAAGTGTACTTTTCCTTCCTTTTTATCGAAACATATCAAAGTTCTTTATCGTAGTCGTTGTGTCCCAAGGGTATCTGGCTCTTATTGTGTGTATCCCGAGGATACAGACTTCATAGAGCATGTTTATTCGAAGCTAATACCATCACCTATCGATAAGAAGAAAGAAATCGTACACTTATGGAAAACACCAAAAAAAACACGGAACATGACATCGAAAAACCCGCTCATGATCCGTGTTTTTTTCGTACATAATCGACGATTTTCTTATGTATTATTTTTCAGATTTTAATAAAAAAACCCTTTTTTTTTTGGTGCAGACACCAAATAAGCACGGAACTTGGTCGAAAAAAACACGGATCATCAGTGATCGGTGTTTTTTTGGAGCATATTCGGGTTTTTCGCTGTGTTTTTTCACAAAACTTTCCTCTCGTGAGCCTCCTCCTTTAAACTGTGAGTGGTGAGTGCAACCCCGGGCCCCAAACTCCAGGCCGCGTACTTTACAAAAACAAACGACCAATGGCTAAAACACTGACTGAAGTTAAACTTACGAAAACGTCGTTGGATAGATCAGATCATCCATAAAGGATTCGGCGACTTGCTTCACTATTTGTTGGAATACAGTAGGAAAGGACACGGGACTGATCTCCTCGCCAGCAGAAGTGATGCACCAACTGAAACGTTACAGTATATAAAGTAGGAACTAGTATACATATTCGAAAATATGCTCATTGACGTTCGACCATATTTAAAAACAGTCAAAACAGATCGAATGCGAAAAACTGTGTATTTACGATATTGTGTTGGAATTGGAATTCTAGGTAATTCGCATGAAACAAACCGTAATTTATTGAGTACTGGACAAAAGGTCGGAGTCACGTCTTCTTCATTTGAGCTGAGCATTTGCCTGGGAAAATGTTTATCTCCAAAAATCTCTTTCTATAAAGATGTAGTAAACCAACGAAACAAATTACGTCTAATCGTAAGTTCTTACCAACTCATAACCAAAATTAGTGACTGGAAGCTTAAAGCGCATGTCAATGCCTAGCTATAACACGCTGTTACCGTAGAAAATCTCTCGCGCATATGACTTTCAGCAAATTTCTCAATCGCGTACGCCCTCTTTTTCTTCGCTGTCTAAAGCCTCGTAAATTGTATCCCGTGGACAGAGATTTGGCTTAGCTCTGTCCGCACGACTCGAATCCCATACTGCATAGGAGCTTTTGGAGCATTGGAAAATTTTTTGCAATATGCAAAGCTTTTTTTTGAGCCCAACATGAAAAACCGGCTTAGACATTTAAGGAAACTTGGAACACAAGACTCGGTCTAAGGAAACTTGGAAAAGCTAACCAATGTAGCAATCAGCATAGATGAAACCCCATGGCTAACCTACAGTAAGACCACACATTACCACCCACCAGTTCTCGTTTTGATAATCGCCCAAGTGAAGTACCACACTCATGCGTACCAGTTGCACCATTTCTGCGCACATTTGTCGCCACATATACCTAAATGAAAGAGTGCAGTTGTATAGAACTAAAATTTCACTATTTACATTTTATTACCCATATTTCATCATACGAAATCAAGCAAAATGCAATAGTAAAAAGAAAAAAGAAAAAAAAGACAGTCCAAAACGTTGGATAACCAGTACATCAAATTATGCACGAAGCGTGCACTGGAAGGTAGATACAAAATAAATATGATGGATACAAAATGAAACAAAAATTCCCACCTATACATCTTTGCTGATTCGTGAAGTGAGGCCAAAGTTTGGTCACAAGAAAGGCCCACAACGGCACCGTCAGCCCACTCTTCGAACACTGTGGCCAGATACCTTGACAGAACAAACTATTGAAATTATTAGCTAAATTTTTTAACGCATGTGCATAAGCTGCATAAGTACTCGATATGTTTCAAAAATCGGCCGGAGCGAGACGTATGACCTTACAATCAAAATCAACATACCAACCCAAATTATCACATCCTGCATAAAAATACGACCATACACGGAGAAAAATCACAATGTTACGTAACTGATTCACTTACCAGCTAGCATTCATCACTTGCGGAAACGGCTCATCCTTTGGTGATTCGGCTGTGCGCGCAATGTGCGCCAAACGGGTGCGGAACTCGTCGACAAGAAGCAGAACGACGGCGAGGAGTCTGAAAGAGCAACGTCCTGTTTCTTTTGATACCCATTAGGATCTATACAATCCAGAATTTATCAAACTAAGGTGGTCTCAAAAACCTACCTTTTCTTAGCAGTCTCCTCCGGTAGCATCTCTGCTCGCTTCGCTAACTGATCCAACAATCCCACCAATGAATCAGCACATTCGCACACACGGTACTAGAAATAAACACACATCGTGATTGGCATCATTGCATCATGACTTTCGCATAATAACATCATACTTAATCCTGACTTCAAATAACTACTCTCGAGCGCACCGAGAAAGCGTTGGTCAACCAAAAACTTTCCTCGCAGATGTAGTTTAACTCCCAAAAACAGATTTTCTTGTTTCAAGCGAAAGTAACACGGCTTCGCGGAATCCATGCAACGTACTACATATTATGGTACATACATATTAATTCCATATCTTTATTATTTTTACCTTTGATGAAACAAGCCTTTATATAAATAGCGGAACCTACCGTATCCGTCGCGTGCAGTTCACCGAACCGTCCCGCCCATTTCTGCTCGCCCTGTAGCAGCTCGTCAACGCGGGCGCTGCACACGGCCTGCTCGATGCCCGCCCACCTGCACATCACCGAGTCCTCGCAGAAGGGAAGCAGGGCCGATGGGCCACAGTGAGACGGATCAAAACCTGAGAATAAGTAAATTGGTCTAGGAACCTGTTACACAAAAAAGGTCATAAATTAAATCCATACATAAATGAAGTTACTCGGGCTTAGCTTGGTAGAAGCTGAGCCCAAAAAGGGTATGTTTCACTAAATTATCAAATATGCAAATTCAAATTTAATTTAATCCACCTACTACTCTCAACCCCGAGCACTGTCCCACAACATCCATAACTTCACCACACGATCATATTGCACCAATGTGAATCACGAAACTCACAGACTAATTAGCATAAGACATAAAACATACAAAAAATGAAACAAACCTCGCCGTGTGTTCTCAAACTGCACACACTCGTCGACCAAGTGTGTAAAGAGAAGAGAGTCTTCTTCCAAAGATTGGCGCTTCAACAGTTGTGATGTCTTTTCGTTGGCTAGTTTTCCGATCATCTCCACGAATTGGTCGGCTGCCGAGCGGACCTAAACGTCAACTTTCATATTGGATCGGGGATTAACTTACAAAAATGGCTTAAAAAACCCCGAACCTTAGATACATAAGGTATTCAAATCAAACTAAACATGGTTGCTTACATTGGTTTCCGTTTAGTGTAAATCTTTCCCAGGTAACCTTCCCTAAACACAGTTCGCTTTTACAGGTTGAAAGGTTAAGCACATTTTGGGAGTGCGAAGGCTACCCTAAGTCAACCCTAGCTGGCTGGTGACGGAAGCTGAAACGGAAACCCTACAGTAGAAAAATATACAAAACTCACATCAGACGGTCGCGGCACCTCGTGCAACAGCCTCATAAACAATGGCAGTGAATGGTGTAGCCACGAAGAAAGCTGGAAATAATTGCTATATTCAGAGGATTCACAAACTAGACATTCTAATAATCACAATCAATAACTCACTAACAAAATGACAATCGGTCAGTCCACTGGGGTGGCGCATAAAATTCTCCATGTGAATGCTTTGTAACAAACCAGTTATTAGTGCCGTAGTTGAAGGTTGCACTATTTGGTACTCATATCGATAGCGACCAAATTCACAACAAAGGAATGTTTACAAGGGAAGAGAAGAACTGATCAATTCAAAACCAACCTGAGCAAAATACCATTCAGGTCTTTTCTCATCATTTGTTTTCCGATCACCATAGAAATGAAAATGGAATCTTTTCCGAAATCGTGCGAATATCAGGTCCACAACGGTTTTAAAGCTGAAATATTTTGGCATAAAACACGCATCAACACTACGAATACAAGACTAGTGGAAACAATAACAATAATCTACTACGTACCGCATAAACATCTAGCGCACAGACATACAATATCATAATATTAAGTCAATTCTACCGTACCCCGTATCCTTCTCACTCCAATCTTTGGCCGCGGCCAGCAGTCTGGTCGAACTGACAGCACTCTCCACATTCCTCCCCACTGAACGAATATCCACCGATTCATCAAATGGGTATCGAATAGTATCCAATTGTTCCAAAAGAGAAGAAGAAGCAAATTCAGACACCTTAAATACGCTGATAATACAAGAATGGATAAATAAACAAGGCATAGCAAAAAAAAACAATTCAATAAGCAGGCGAGGGAATCATGGACGATCCCTCCTGGTCCTAGCCCGAAGACGTCGAGCAATTTGTCATCTGGACTCGTCGCCTACTGCTCACGACCTGGACCTCTGCGGAACATGTCATAAGCACACTTTGAAATTGAAGTTTGAACTCTTTTGAATAAAGGTGCACGCACTTGTGGCGTAAAAAGATTTATTAAGCTCTAACAATGATGACCATATAAAATGTACCACAATACTAACAATAAGAGGAAAAGACCGATAATGCATATCACCGATAGTTCGAAACCTGAGCCATAGAAGATTTACAATACAGTATACCAAACCTTTTTGACAATGTCATCGACATGTTTCCTACATGTATCCATCGTGTCCTCATCACCTTCAGAGACAACCTTCTTGTTATGTTGCACAAGTTGGAAAAAATTAGCATACGCATCCACCGGATTTTCACTTTCCATGGCGGCCACGCAGTTTGCAGCCAGCTTCTCGCTTTTTGATATACACTAAAATAGGTAATATTGTACAGTAATACCATTGAAAAAGTTGGAGTCTAGACGATAGATTATAAATACCGTCAACAATTATCAAAAAACTGAATATGCTAATAACAAGAAATGACACTGAACACTGAACTGAAATCGAGAAACGCGCACAAACCTTCAGCCCAGCCAACTCGGTTTGTTTCTCTGATAATGATTCCAATTGACCGATTAATTCTGGAGCGTGCTAAAATCGGATATACATACATATTTCACATTCATCTGCTGACAAGTAATAAGTAATACCGGTAACAGACTCAGCGAAAGCGACTATAGGACAAATGCATATCCGGTACCGTACCGGGTACCGGCTAGCTGTTCACTTGGAACCAAATTCCTTTCATCGCCAATCGATATCAGTTTCCTCACGCCCACGCTGGGACTTACACTTTGAATTATTTCATCTTCTCCCATGATGTGATCTTGCTAAGAGACTAATATACACTAAAATGTCATCGGATATCTTAAAAAACTTACGCACCTGAGAAACCAATCCAAGTACAGTATCACAATGTTGCTTGTAGTCCTTCTGCATATCTAACACCCGTTGTCGGAAATCCGCAAGTTCATTCTTAGCTCTTTTAAGGTACTGTAGTTTCGAGGGCAGGTCTTCTTCGATAAATGTCTACAAGATGACGAATTACTTAGCACAACAAACAATAATCTAGGGATACATTACAACTACCAACTGTTGTGTAACTGACAAAATTTTGCAAAATAGTACAAAGAACAAAATACCGTAGAGACACTAAAGCAAGAAATAAATAACAATTACAAAAACAAAAACAAACCAGTCTCTCTACTGTCGCAGCCATCTCACGATCCAATTCTATGCCAATTTGTCTTACAGTACTGAAGAGACGACTGGGCTCATTCTGAGGAACTGCTGCCAGACGTTCACGATATTCGGTCTAAATAAGTTTTCTATAAAACAAAATACCGTAGCTAAATCAACTGTATTCCGAGAAACCAAAGGTGAAACAAATGTGTTAATAAATATTTTATATTTTATAAAAAAAAAATGGAACATATTATCTACACGCTAATCTACCATACTCGATCTGAAAGAGTTTTCAATGAAACGTAATACCACAACTGAAGTATGTCAAGCTTCTGAGCCATACTTGACCATGCACACGAGCCATACTTGTCATTAAAGCGAAATACCGGCCTGTTTTTGAAACGCATCGGGTACCCCTGCTTTCTTATGCATCATATGCAAATGAGCATAAGTTAGAATAAAAAATAGACCCCAATTCGAGCCTCCTTATCATAACTGCATAAGAATGCCGATAATTGAGATGCGTTTCAAAAACCGGCTGGTATTAACTAACACACTAGCATAAATAACACAGTACACACAATCAATGAACAAATAAATTAATATCACTCACGAAATCGATAGCCGAGACATTGCTTGTCGTTGGTTTCACTTCCACACCATTGGCTTTCTCCTGCATTATGACGCTCCTAAGAAAAGACATATTTAAAACCATATCACCACTCCACATACATATTGCTTTGGTAAGAGGGAATATAGATCATTAGAATAAAGCGCTCAGAAACACAGCGAACTCGAAAATGGCGATAATGACCATGACCCATAATACAAAAAAGATTCATAACTACCGTCCGCTGTATCCAAACCTCAATACAAACACCGTAAAGTAAACTTCTGGCAAATCCACTTCTTTCCAGTAAAACATACATAAAACAATTTGAAATCAAAGTACTTTATTGATCGTTGTGCATTTACAAAACAAAAACTAGCCAAATTCAATCGCCACCAACTACAATAACACCCGACATGCACGAAAAGAAATAGGAACTGAACATATGGGATTTAGGAACATTATAGTTACAGGTCAGATTCTCCTTTATTGTCAGCTCTACATATATAAGGACCCACACTTCAAACTCTCACAAGTTAACCTAATTTAGAAGAAGAAACCAACCTAACTTCATCATAAAAAATATACCTAAGTTCCAACTACTAAATCACGATATCACGAAGCTCCTAAAAACGGGCGCAAAAATACCTACAATATCAAATACCGTAAAAATTTCTTGCTTTACATATCTAGCAGAGAAATATAAAGATCTCAAGTCAAATTCAAGGAAAAGAACCAAAACGGAAAACAATCATAAAATATGGCTGAAGATGAAAACAATCGCTGCTTTACAATAAAAAGAACTAACACACAAAGGAAACCGTTTGACATATCAGCCCTGGATAAACAAGATGAACATTCAAAATTCAAAATGCCATAAAATTAATTAAAGACACAAAATAAAACAGTTGATGATCGTAAAATGACGGAAGAGAGATCACATATAACTCAGTCAAAAATATACAGGAAACGCTATTCTACATTTATACACAAAAGGATATGGAATGCACAAAACTCATACAATAATATACAGATACACAAAGAACCCGCCGACAGCAAAAAAAGTGAAATTTAAAGGTATTCTCGATTTTGATATACATAATACATAAGGGATAAACATAGACCCCTTAGATCAACTTACAGCGAAATACCGGCCGGGTTTTGAAACACATCGAGTAGACCAGAATTCTTATGCCGCTTTTGCAAATGAATAAAAATTAGAATAAAAAATCGAGCTAATTAGCATAGATACGAAAGAATTCAGTTGTCCACGATGCGTTTCAAAAACCGGCCGGTATTTCGCTTTAAAAGCACAGTATCTGGTAGTGCCTTATAGGGCTGCTCATACCCCTAAAGAACACAAAATAATAAACAATGGTACATTACATTCCCTTTAAACCCGCCCAAATCACAAAACAATCATTTTAAATCCAAAGAACTAACGTACGTTCACAGAGTCCAAGTAAAGACTCTAATTTCTTTCCTATTGATCTGCCGTGGGTGTGACAGGAAGCCGTGGATAACAGACAGCAATGTGAAGGTTCATCATCTCCACGCGAACCTTAAAAATACAAGATAAAATACGGTTTGTATTTATTTATTAACACAACAGGGTGTGCATCACAATGAATTATGAAATGATGAAAAGAAGTAGTATATAACTCGTCGTGTTGCTGTTGACTAGCAAACAAGTGATTTGATAATAAAACAATGGAAATCAAGCGTAATGTACAGGTAGCGGTGTGATGTATAGGTAATATACGATAGATAGTTTATTCCGTCCGAAAGAAAAAAAAATAGAAAATACAGTACCAATTATCCACCATCCACCATCCACCAATTTCAAAAAAAAAAACATTTAGAATACCTCAATCGCAAAATTCTCCGCATGGGGATGTTTCCATATTTTGCACTGATCTTTCATACGCGGAGGGATCAAAATCTGAAACAAAAAGTATATTTCAATAACATTTCTTTTCAACTTCAAAACAAGAAATCAGTCAATCTAATCGAAGGTCAAACGTGGAGTAAAATTTACTAGACGTGATATAGTGGGAGTGAAACATCAAGCATCACGAATGAAACAGCTGCGATGAAAAAGAAAATATCCTTGTTTTGCACATACACAAAACACGCACCTATTTATTATTTGTTCTTACTATCTAGATGTTTTCTGTAAACATTTCTATCTACAAGTGCAATTCTTTTTTTTTTAATTAAACATTACCAACCTTATGGACATCTATCAATTTCGTTCCGGGCAACAGAACAACGGTTCTAATGATGGGCACCGCTTGCAGAGCATATGCCTCCTCGCTCAATTCACAGCAATTATCGTAGAAGGCCTAAGACATTCAAAGTGATACCTATGCATTTATAATTAAATGCACCATGAGCGTCATGTATGCAATAATAATAACACCCAATAATTTCTCCTTCTTACCAATCGTTATGTTTATATATTGAATACTTTATTCTGAAAAGAACAAAAGCGAAATAATACAGCGTGAACAAATACATACAAAAAAATTTTTGTATGTATGTTTCAATAAACCTTTATATGCACAGTGTGGAATAAAGTCTAATAATAATACCAACGACAATGTCGATAGATTAACGTTAATGCACAGGCTGTATGCTGGGCATAATATCCATTTGATTATGTGTGTCTTTTTTTGATATATGTGATCAATAAACTATATATATATATATAACTAGAAAATAAATATAAGATAATAATCAAATAACAAAAAATGATATTTAAAACTTACTTCAGCTGCTGCCGTGATTCCGTAATGAGTGATGGAAGTGCGTGGGAGGCTGATGTCCCTTCTCGACAACACTTCCGATGTGACCAAATTAAGAAGGAAATCATCATCAAGGAGATTAAACACCTGAACATAAAAATAAGTCAGATTATAGAATTCAGAGGATCGAGTTCGAGTCCACAGCTTGTTAGTGTAAGTAACTATGCCCCATTTACCTACACATCAACATTTCAAACAAACAAAATCGGTGAGTCTGATAAACGGAGAGGAGAGAAACTTGGAGATTGGAGAATACTGTGCGTAATTTGCAAAAAAATATTCGGTTTTCTTTAAAAAAAATATTGCTACTACATAGTTACCATTACCAAAGACACATAAACCTGACATAATATTACAGAAAACTCATACCGCACTGCCTCCCAACGATACCGATCTAGTGGGCAAATTGACAAGGAGATGGGAAGACAACCACGCCGAAGAGTTCGGATCCGCTGTATCCAGATGCAAAACACGAGATGGACTGATCTAAAACATGAAGAAGTATAGAATCGAAAATATCCATGGTATTGATCATAAGGGCTCACCCACGTAGGTATCCTTCACGTTCTTTTGCAGGAGAACGGAGAACAAAAAATACAGATACAACTGAAAAAAGCGAAGCAGTACGAATGTGCTCGAAGACGACTAAATGGACCATCGTTTCGCGTGACCATAGCAACATTTCGACGCAAAATTTAAGAAGTAACACAAACCTTATGGAGTAATGCAGACAGTCGATCAGGATGTACGGAACCCAATCGATCGATATATAACACATCAATGCATTTATAGTGGGCGGCCTCAAGTGCTTCAAGCATCAGTTCGTCGAGCAGAACTTGAACGACACGCAGCTCGTGACAAACGGCGAAACGTCTGCAAAGTGCAAAACAGTTGGGTCAAAACCGTATATGGCACCATATTATAAAGAAAATGAGCTAGCATGTACTACACAACCAAAACGAGGCAGATCTAACAACGCCAAATTTACCAAAGGGAACACAAACGATAGAAACTATATTCGTTCGCTACAGTGACAGTGACAATTGCGGCGTTAGGCACTTGTTTTGGACGCTTACTCATAAATCATACTATCTTCAATTATATCACAAATCATACTATCTTCAATTATCTTCAAAGAAGAACGAAGAAGAAGTGTGTTAAATGAAAAGCGTGGACTATATTACAGAAATGAAACATTTACACTGATTAATAAAGAAATACCTCAAAAAACGAGCAAGGTCGTGCACGTACACTCGCAGGCTTTTACTCCTAAGGGCTGACTTCAATCGCCATAATATAACCTAAACCAAAGTTTCAGTTATCACTTCCCTCCCTTATAACATACATCTCTTTAGTGAACTCGTAAACCCAGAAAAGAGAAACTCCATTCACACTATTCACTAATTTTTGCTCTTTCTTTCAAAAATACAATAACACTGATACAATACACAATAAGTACTTTATATTTTATAAAAAGTAATGCAAATAACCTGACGAACTAACTCACATATTCCGTAGAATCGGGATCGGGCGTTATTTTGAATCCGTTGATAATGTCTAATCGAGAGAATGAAGATGACCCGTTATCGACTAATTCACGAAACCGACGATTTACCTGAACGAGCCCCATTAGTAGCAGTGAAGAGTGAAGACCAAAGTTGGACAGAATCAATCCTGCGGGCCCACGTTAGGTTTTACGCATATACTAACTTAACTACTAAGGTACTAAGTACTCGGGACACGGGGAGAGTACCCACTAGCGTGCTAGAGCTTACTGAACAGAACAACGACAAAGACGCAAATCCACGCAGAAAGCATCGACTTTCGCACTGTAATTTGCCACGGAGACCGGCTGGGTGTCCGTGGCAAATTATAGTGGGAGTGGTAAATTTTGAAAGTAGTGGAAGGTCACTCACAAAATCATATAAATAATCACTATCACAACAATGCAAGAAAATGAAAAATCAACAAACCGCTCGAATGCTACAGAGATCCCTTGCGTGATTGTAGGAGAATATTTTAGTGAGCACTTCGTTCGGAAGATCCAAAATGCTAAACAGAATTGTAATTTAATAATAATGTTAAATTATATTATAAATATATAAATCTTTATCGAAACAACATGCCACATACCTAACTAAATATATAACTATATAAGATAGAAATTACATCACTAATCACCTTCATTTTCATTTGCGGAATTCAAAAATAATCAAAAAGCAAATTATGCAAAACAATGTGCGCTGCCGGAACAGGACCAAGAAAGAAAATAGTCCCCTGTCCACACAGTCCCTATCCCGTTTAGCGAGTGGTCGCGATTTATAGGAAATTATGAAACGAGAGAGAACACATTGCGACGCACAAGAAGAACTTACTGCAATTCCGACGGTGCTTCCGGGTCAAAATGCTTGAATTTTCTGTCCAGTTTTGGGTAACATGACACGATAGTGTGAAGAAATTTACTCACAACTCCGAACACCTAAACGACAAGCTTTTTTTCGAACAAAATCAAAGACGCAAACATTCGTCATTAGACCCGGCAGAAAATCACATTCATTTTTGCAGGCATTCTCTAGTTATCAGGTTAGCCAAAAAAAGTGTAGCAAGATGCATCAAGTGTGAGCAAGAGCGTACTGCGTGCGTACCGAATTGTATCTTCAAATTTTAAAAAAGCAAGACAAATGAATGTAAATACGGGGCACTACCACGCATAATGGGCAACACAACGAATGAACGAATAACACTTACCTTTTGTTGAGCATTTTTGGTGGGAGATGCCTCCTTATCCTTATCGGAATGAGAATGATTTCCCGGGGAAAAAAACCCAGTAGTAGATTGAGTTCTGCGGTGTCCCCGTATGGCGAATGTACGATTTTCATCTCGGACAGAGTCATTACGTCTGTTTGGCGAAGAGCCGCATGACTGTAATTTATAAAGTATTGCATTTTTCATAACCGAAAACGATAATTCTCCCTTGTACTAGCAAACAACAGCGTGACACTCCTTTAATCAACAGTATAACGATCAACCGGTGAAAGGACGAGTGCTAACCGGCACAACTTTACACTGCTCAGTAAGTAGATGTGTAACAATGCAAAATGAAATGACCAGCAAACACGCCCCGAAATCCGTCAGAAATACAAACCTCAAGTCGGGCCAACACCATTCTGCCAACTTCAGTACTGAAGAAGGAGAGCGTCACGAACCGATGCTGGCCTGAAATTTTTGGAAGAAATTATACGTGAAAAATAGCGCAACTCGAGGGGGAACATGCGGAAAACAGTGAAACATACACTGAGGCACCTCAATGAATCGGTCTTTACCAACAGCATTGGAAATGAGCGAAAAGCCCACAAAACAAAGCAAAAACAAAACAAGAACGAAAGCTTGTTGTGAACCAAACACATGTCGCGCGCATGCACAAAAAAATGCACACCGTTCTCGCATTCGTTCGTGGACCCGGACTTGCGCGCGCACTGGAACGCTTTTTCCTCTGTATGTCCTGCCCGTCACTGCGCCCGTCACACTTAAGTCGACAGGCGCATCCAACCTCGTATACGGTGTAAATCGCATCAGATAAAAGTCCTGGGTAAGTTCCTGAGTTGGAATTCAAATTATTTTTTTTTATTGTAATTATTCAAAATATTGTAAAGTATTTTTCTTTATTCTTTACTAAATACAAGGCAAACCGCCTGTGACATTTTGTCCATGCACGAACTTCACCTTCATATATTTTTTTGTCGTTTTTTTTTGTTGTCTTCCGCTTTACTTCGGTGTACACTGAATAAAGTATTCATATATATCATTTCGTTTCAATTTGAGCAATATGACAAGTCTAGTAATCTATATGGCAGATATTTATTATTTATGATATTTTATTGGGTTTACGAGAGAAAGACTTGGCGATGGCTGCAGTTACAGTGCAGCAAGCGGCTTGTTGTAGTTGTACGGCTAGCTTGCTTCAATGGCACCGAGGCCCCAACTTCACAACCTTCAGAGCTCAGTTGGTCGAGAAACGGCGTACTGCACTCCAAATGTTCCGTATAAGTCAGAAAAATCACTTTTTTGAAATGAAATCAATTTTACTCCGTCTGAAATTCCCACTGGATACCGACATAATTCGTCTATTACGCTATGCCATACTTATGGTTTCTAAATGGCTAAACAAAGACCGTACACCTCTGCTCAGTGGGCCGTGCAAAGGTCTACGGAAATGCACGAAAAACGCACAGTCCGTTCACGCGTGGGCAGAAGTGGGCGCGTACCGGTGCGCACACCGGAACGTTGATTCCTCTACGAGTCTGCGTCTTAATATTCCGGCTGATATCTGACCACCAGTACGGTACAAGTACCTCATTATAGGCAAGACGCCATTAAATTCTGGGCAAAAATGGGTGACAACTTGGCGCTCTCGAGCGAGAACACGGCGAAGATAAATCGAAGTTTCTGCGTCAATTGTTTTATCTAAAAGTTTTTAGTTTATGCATATAGTACCGAATTTTGCATCCCCTGTTCTTTTTTTCTTTGGGTCCAAAAGTCACTAGGAATGAGTAATATTTGTATTATTAATACTTGGTAAGCATAAAAATTTCTTGTAAATAATTGTTTATTTTTAAAGTGCTCGAGTATATATTAATTTGTTGTTTATGACGAGTTTTTCCGGGGTTTAGGATAGAAGAATTGTCTTGGCGATGGCTGCAGTTACCGTATACGGGTCACAGTTGGATGAGGGACGACGATCCTCCAAATATCCCTGAAATCATATTATGTGTACTGTACTGTAAAAGAAAATTACTGTAAAGGAACTGAGGCTCCAGTACTACGGTGTAAAAAAACTTTTTCCTAACAATAACAAGCCTAACTTCAAACCATTGAAGCAATAAAAAATGCCAACCTTCTTGTCGATCCCCACTTGACGTGGAATTCTCACAGAACATCCACGGTTGGCGACACCCCAAGTAAAGCGATCGACGCTGCTTGTTTCATGTCTGAAGTGCGAGAAGAGATATTATGTTTTCTTACATCGAGTTCATTCTATCTCCATTCTATCTCCAACCAACAAAGATCAAAAAAACATATGCGACGTAGAGCTGCATGTGCCTTCAATCTGACATACCGAGTTCCTAATATCGAGTTTTGGAGCAGTCAGCGTATTAATCGAAGCGTAATTATCATGGATAATCTTTAATTTCGAATATTTTTCAATACCTTCCAGTCAATCTTCTCAGATTATCGCGCCCACCGTGAGGGTCATAGAGCTTCATATCGGCAATGTGGGTACGTTCCATTTTGGGCATAGCCTAAATGTGCCTAGTCAAAATACAAGCTAAATATACATAATGTACAGGTTTTATGATGCTTTATTGACAATTAGTATGATAGTTAAATATGCTCAGTTTTTTACACCGCTACATACAGACTTTTCATAGTGATAATTCAAGCGTCAATATAATGTACAGTGATAGAGGTTTTCATTTTTTTGGCTAGGGACGCTTGCTCGACATGTTATTGTCCTCATTCGATGGAGTATCGAAATAAAGAAGAAAAAGAGATATGTCTGAAGAGTGCCCATCCCATAGGGACGTTATACATGCATATTTCTTTATACATGTAATTTTCAGCACAACAAATCATACCTCTTCAATAACTTTCAGCCCACCATCTTCTCTCATCGATTTAGTGGAAAAATTAGTGTGGCAACCGGCACCGTTCCAATCTCCCATAGTCGCCTAAACAAAAGAGTTTCCTTCGTTTTCGGCTTTCGCTTTCGGTTTCGGTTTCGGAAGGCGTTTTCGCACCTTTTCGTTTTCGACACAAAGTGGATAAGATTCGACAAACCTGTGGCTTCGGATCGATAGAAACAATGACTCCGAACTGTTCAGCAACGCGGTGGAGCAGGTAACGAGCCAGCCACAATTGGTCGCCCATGTCGATGCCTAATATTTTGTATCAATATTGTGTAAATTGTATGCAATATTAATATGATCTACCAATTTGGTACAAATATTCTCCATCTTAGCCCACGTCGCTCATTTTTTGAGCTGTTTTTCACATTTTTTGCTCAATTTCATAAAAAAAAAAATAAGCTATGATCGTAGATAAACTAAAAAAGTAATGTAGAAGATTCCCTCGGGGAAAACTGCGGACAGAAAAAAAAGTAGCAAAGAAAAAGAGAATGTAGAATATGGCCTCAGCTACAACCAACCTTCACAGGTGCCAATCTGGAATTCCCACTGTCCGGGGGTGACTTCTGCAATTGCAAATTAATGAAGACGTAATTACCTTGATTTTTACAATCAACTGGACAATGAATTTTCTGTTTGAAATAGTACCATGCGTGGTGGCCTGCAGATTGCTGAGATCCAGAACCAATAAACAATAAACTTGCTCTCTACAAAAAAATCGCGATGGTAGAGCCCGCTACGTACATCGCTTCATCGCTGAGTGCTAGTCTAGCGAATGTTTACGAGTACTGTAAGCTGTGCGCCAATGCTATAATAGTGACCTGCATTAGTTCCGGCAATCTCAAGTCCTGCCATGAGGCAAGCCCTGTAGTGGGTCTCAATAATCTCTCGGCCAACAACTTTGTTAGCTCCAACTCCGCAATAGTATGGGCCTGAAATAGATTGTGTATCAAAAGTATTGACCACTGACTTGTAACGGCTCGTTCTCACTACAGGGCTTGCTAACAACGTTGTAAGATGAAGCAGTACTGTTCCTAGGAAATTTCATGTAAAATTTGACCATCATTATATGTCTGATCTAAGTACGTTATCGGTGTCATATTGAAATGAGTATGGATTGAGCTAGTCTTCTTATCCTCCGACATTCGAAGAAAATACGGTACCTTGAGGAGCTGGGTATCCATTCTTGGGCCATCCAAGGGGATACCCATCTCTATCGAGAAGAAGGTATTCCTGTTCCATTCCGAACCAAGGACGATGTATGGCCACACGATCCATAACCTCCTTACATTGAGCACGGTTGTTGGTGGCTGAAATAACCATATCCCCCATCGATGGTTATACGTTTCACATTCAGAAGAGAAACGTGGCTTTGAAACTTAGGCAAACCAAATGTATTCCGAAAATGTAATATGTGTTTTGTATTCCGAAAAGTTTGAAGAATTCCGGAAAAGTTTGTCTAAAGATGGAAACGCAAAAGTTAAGTGCCAGGTAGTGCCGAAATGAGGAGACCGCAGACATACATAGCTGAATATCTGCTTTTCAGCATTGAGGAAAAGTTCCACCTTGAACCCAACTTTTCCGGAATTCTAAACTTTTTCCCAAACTCGAACGCGCCTTGATGGTTATACTTATATGTTACACTTTCAGACGTGAAACATGGCTTTGAAACTTAGGCTAGACAACTGTATTCCCATGTGTCATGAAGACATAGAAATTAGCATGGTATATAGAAAACGTTACGAGTCTTACAGTTCACGCCACATAAAGTTGGTCGCTACATTAATCAGATTCAGAATCCGACAACGGAAATTAGTAACCTAACCTACCAGTAGGCTTCATATTGTGATCCAGTGTCTCGCAGAGGACCAACATGGCATTTCCACCAAGAAACGGATCGGGGTAGTGGGCCGCAGGTTTCAGATAACGGTCGGAATCACGGCCTTGTGCCTGCCCACAAGACGAGCCATCGTAGTTCCAGATGGGATAATCTGGAATGTGAGGGTCACATGACTACAGTACGTCGTGATATGTCGACGATGATTACGGTAGGTTAATCGATTACAGTAAGTAAGTATAAGGTACAGTAAAGTAGAATACAGTAGTCATAAAGCAAGAAAATGAATACCAGCTGCCTTCGCGGGCACTTTATCCAGAGTGCGGGTTTTCGAGCGGATATTCTCACCAGTTCCGTCGATCCAGATGTAAGTAGCCTGTGAAAAAAACGATAGTACGCCTCTTTAATAATTTCTAAACTTGTAACTGAAGTGAAATGGAACCAACCGGAGTAGTTGATGGACAAAGACAGAGACAGGTGTAGACAGCTGCTTAGGTTTAGGCTTTAGAGATGTGTTACTAGGAGCAGTCCTACTGTACCTGCTGTAATCCCGATCATCCTAAGGATACCGTATAGAATTGTCAAAATAATACCTGGCATTTGGTAGGATGAGGCGGTATTCCGAGAAATTGTTCAATAACTGGTGTACCCAGTGGTAGATGGACGTTGAAGTTAGCGTGAGACATTGAGGGATTTAGCACGAGTCGATTCGAGTATACAATAGGCGCCTGGCCGAAGTTTGCCTATAAAAACTCTTATCATCAATGCTAAACAGTTTTTTTAAATAGAGGAAGAGCAGGCTGCTTTCTACGTTTCAACATCCAACTTGATGCATATGTCGCGTTACCTTTTTTGCACATGCCATTTCTATTATTAAAAGCTTTGATTTTTGAAAGTTTTTTTTTGTTATTTGTCATTTGTCTAATTGTTATACGTGAATAGCACTTCTGAAAAAATACCTGGTCTGGTACTGTACTGTACAAACAAGGGGATAAAAATAGATCGTAAACCAATTACCGTAGTCGTTAATTCTTTTCTAGCGGGAAACCAAATATTTTGAATTTCTCTGATTTTTTTCAAAATCAAATGTTTTTTGACTTTTCACATCATTTTTGTTTTTGTTTTTTTGTTTTATATCCTGCGCCATATACTTGTAGTTCACACTATTTTCCTTTCCATTGTTTGCTACGCGTTCTGGTTTGATATATTAGACGACCAGTTTTCGATCGGAATTCTAACTTCAGCTTCTAATCGTTATATTTATCAATAAACACTTTTAGAATCTGTAATGTTAATCAGAGACAACTTCCAGAGCCAATTCTATGATATCATTAAAAGACAGGTGAGATACTCATAATTGTAGTGAAATAACCTACTGTTTTGATAAGATCGCGAGGGATAGCGCGCCGGGTAGTTTTTTCTTTTCTGATTGTCGCGTATTCAAGTATGTTTCGTTTAGCACGTTCTTCTTGTGGCTGGAGATGACGTCGACTCCCTCTGTGCTTCGCTGATTCTGATGGTTAATATTCTTCTCCAATTGATGTTCTGTTATTTGCCCAAAAGCACCACTACATTATTTACGCTTATGTAACTTACGTGCGCATGAATCCAAAATTAGATTACATATAAATGTATGCTATTTTGAGTGACACGGCACAATTAATCACAAGTATTTTGGTAGTAATTAACTTGTTCTGTTCTAAACCCCGTGGTCATACTGTCATACACTTTCGGCGTCCTTCTGAGTATCGGTTCGTTTAGAAACTTCTCGACTGTGACTGTGTGCCATATTCTCTAGTCCCTGTCAGTAAATGGGGTGATCTGGAGGCGATATTCAAGGATCATGCCGAATTGAGTAAGTTTTCTTCTACATAGCATACTCGATGTCCTAGTAGTCACTAGTCACTGGTCACTTTTTTCTAATCAATAGTTGTTTTGTCTAGTGTGCTCTGTTAGCGCGGATTTCCGATACAGTCATTTGTGGTTTCAGCTCCAGCAGTTGTAGCTATTAATTGTGGCGGAAATCGAGCATTGTATGAACTTGAGGTGGGTTTCTTATTCGCTGTAGTGTCACACTTCTCATCTAATCCACAAACAGCTTGTAAGTTTCTGATTTTAATATTTCAGGTGCCAGGAGAGTCCGATGTCTTTGTCTGCGATTCCCGTCGGCCGTTCGATTTGGACAACGTGTACGACAATAAGAAGATCAGACTGTTGGTCGATAATGAAGAGCTAGGCGATATGAGGTGCGGTCCGTGGAAGTTACTATGCTCTCGGTGGTCTATGTGTGGTAATTCAGTGCAAAAGAGTAAATACAATCGCGGAACGACATTCGTCGGAGAGGGTTTAATATAAATGAATGTTTAGAAACATTTCGATAGTGAACCGCGAAGCGTATTTCAGTGACGCACAGTATTTGTGGATTTACGACCTGCTTCATTTTTTGTTGTTGTTGCTTTGATAAAAGTATGTTTGATAAATAATTTAGAATTCCTGCTGTGACAGATATCTACCGCGACGATGACGACTCGTCAGATTCAGACGAAGAAAATGATGAGCCGGGAGGAAGTATGCTAATTAAAATAACAATATATTTTGTCTAGAGTATAGTGTGTTTAGCTGTCCAATGACAATAAGTTGTGTATTGACCGTGCACTCGTTGTGTTTTCAACAGAGCTTGCATTTTCACCGCAAGTAAGCCCCATATTCGAATAGTTTTCTAATTGTAAGTATATCGGGATTATTGTAATATGTAATACTTTTCAACAATTTTTATATTTAGATCGTATGGAGGCTGTCGAGCGTCGTATTCTAAAAAAGGAAGGGAGGAGACGTTGGGAAGAGAAGAAGAACTCATTGTTATGGGACTACTATGAATTTTCCTGGCATTCTGTTCCCGTAAGTTATTTTTCTGCCCGAGGTAGTATTATAAAAGTGTAAGACAGGTTTGCCTGCGTAATGTAATGCAGAGCTTCTCGAAATGGTTTATTTTGACCTTTGCATCACTTGGTGCACTTGGTGTCTATGGTTTTGCTAGATTTGTCTGAAAAGGGGAACCATCTTTTAATAACAATTGCATTGTTTGTATTGTACGGAAAATGCAAATGTAAGTATGGGTTTTTACTTTTACTTACCTGTGGACCTGTGGAAGTGTTTCGTATTTCCGAGATGATCTTATTACTTTCATAATATACCTTTCATTTCAGTCGGCCGTTCGAATGTTCGAACTGGCTGCCGCGTTGAATCGACCGTCTGCTGAATTTTTGTGGCTTGCCGCCGTTGGCCTGAACAGTCAATTTGCAGACCGAATTGTGAGTGATTTGAGCATTTTTGGTGTTTATTGAGTAAAATTTCCTGAACGCCACTGAAATAGTTGTAATTTTTCACTGACAATACATTAACTGTGCTGTGTTGTCTTCTGATGATGTTTGATCCAATCCGTGGTTGATACGGGATTTTACCTTTAGCCCATTTTTTTTATCAAGAACAACATAGTTTAGATCACAATGGAGGCTTACACAGAAATGTGTCTACGGCTTCGGCCGTTCATTCATAAGTTCGCCCGTACGGGAGAATCGAAGGGAGATGATATTATGCGAATCCGATTTGAAAAAGAGTTTGTTTTTATACGGTTTTATTTTGGATTTAACATAGATTGTTTTTATAATGTCTGTGTTTTGTAATTTGCAGCGTTCTTCATTTTCTTGGTGAACTTGACTTAGGGCGCATTCGAGTTGGACATTTTCCGGAAAAGAAAAGAAAAAAGTGGTTCGAGATGGACACCGAGAAAAAAAATAATACACGCAAAATAATTGTCGAAAATGCAAATGTATCGTAATTGAAACTAAAATCAATCGATCATTTGCATGTGTATGCGTGGCAATTGCATTCTTTTCTGGTGAAATCCATCTCGAACCAAAAGTTTTCTTTTCTTTTCCGGAAAATGTTCAACTCGAATGCGCCCTAAGTAGCTGATGGCTGATGTGCAGTATTCTGTGTTCGTCACTAGTTATGACCTCCACCTTGCTTAGGTTACCATTAGCGATGTACGCTCACTGGGATCTATACCGCGCCATGATGGTCAATGAATATTTTGCCTGCAAAACGAAGAATTGGACACAAAAAGGAGACCACGACATGAAGCACTTGTTGGCAAATTTGGGGTATGCTTTAGTTCATACTACATTCATATTGTTAATTTCTATTATTGGGTTTCAGATTTCAGTTTGTTTTGTAGATAACCATGGCGTCAATCCTGGCTAAGCCTGGTTTTCAACCACCAAAAATATCAGAGGCCGTATTCACCAACATACAAGGAGCCCTCCCTAGGCTCACGTTCGCTCTAAATATCTTCTGCTCTCGCAGTCTCTATGCACTCTTTAGCTCCCTGGAGAGGCCAAGGAGAGCTCCGTGCGTGTTGGTGAATACGGCCTCTGGCTTTCAACTACCAAAAACATCAAGGTAGAAGGTAGAAGGGTATGTGTGAATTGAATAGAGTAGTCCTTTTTAGTCAACAAATTCCAGGCTGACACTGCATGAGACAAAACAAAGGTATGATGATCTGTCGAGCGAAAGGAAAAAGGAGATTATTGCTATTTTGGAAAAGGCTATGGATGCGAGGTAGGGATCAGGTTCCTTTTTTACTTTGCAAAATAAAAATGTTGGAGCTCTTGCTCTGTACCCTTTGTGAATTTTTGGCAATACAGCAGCTCGAGTCTGCTACGTTCTTTGGTTCTTTCTGCACATGACCTGTATTACATTTATCGCATCTACAGGGTTGATTTTTACACTGATGTTATGACAATCGATCTTGCTAAATTGAAAATCCGAGGCTTAGCTATATTATCTCTGTTTTCAGCTTTGCCTCGTTCACTTCCCACGTGGGATATTCATGCCGTGTGAACTCGGCAGATGTCGCCAGGGGAATAGCTGCGAGGTAAAGTTGATATTTCAGAAAAGCAAATGTTTCATTTGGTGTATTTCACTCAATCAACTGCCAATGTGCCAATGTAGAGTTGCTGCATTTTTCGAGCAAATGGTTAGCGATTGTGCGATGCCGATGGTATAGCGAGCGATCAATTCTTTGTTTGAATGTCATACTGATTGTGTTCGTGGGTACATCTGACTGGTTTCCTCGCTTCCTTCCTCTCTCTCAGTGCTTTTGATTCATTCGTGAGTGTGGACCTGGGAGTGTGAGTGAATACTTTCATTTATGTTCGGTAGAACATTAACAGCGAGGATAAATAATAGAGACTATTATTTATGATGCCGTATCACTATTCTAAAGTCCAAACATCCCCCGTAATGAATCAAAAAGTTTTGACTGATAAGAAGTATGGCATTTCATGTTTTGATCCAGTGCATATGTTCAGACTTGAAACGCATCGCAGTACTGCCTTGGTGGAAAGGTTCTACTCTGCTCGAATGGTCTTGAAGACGACCTGTGAAGGAACAACTGATGAGAAACCGTTGACGAATTCATTTCATTTTTATAAGGTGACGGTTTGTCTTGTTTGTGAGTTTGATGTTTGTTCAGTGCTTATAAACTCGAAAGCGAGAATATTATATCGAACTGCAAACATGTATTGGATAGTTTGCGTTCAAACTCTACTTGTAACACTGTTGAAACATCATTATGTGACTGTGGAAATGGGAGTACAAAAGATAACTTTCAAATGCTAAGTACCCAAGCCCCAAGCATAGTGAAGTTATAAGTACCCAAGCATAATGAAGTTAATGAGTCCCCGTACCCACGCGTAATGAATTTATTGATGTTCTTATTATCTGGCAAACAGGTACGTGATAAATGATAGACATCTTTCAGATGGCATTGGAATCTGTACGAAGACTTGTTGTCTCTGCGATTAATCAATCAGAAGTCCTACCTATGGGAACATACTACTTGTATGTGTGCTCGAGGTATGTTCGAGATTTGATTTTTCCCTTTTCATTATTTGATCACTTGCCTACTTGATTTGCTTGTTTAATGCTTTGTTTGTGTAATGATTTACGTCTTTATTATTTATCCTCCCTTTTAATATTCAACCGAGCATGATAATTGTATCTTTAGGCATCTTGAGGACGATATGTTCGAGTCGAGGCATTTCATCTTCACATTTCAAAATTTTTTACTTCGCGCCTTTGCTGCTGGCAGGGTGCGTTTTGTTTTTGAATTGTATTATTTAAAATTAAAGTGTCGCTATCTTTTAATTGGAGTTATTTGCACCGTATGTGTAGTGTTTCTTAATTCTTATTGTTATTCTTAGTGTGATTAAGGGCGCGTCGGGGATGCGGAATTCTGAACAAAA
Source organism: Pelodera strongyloides (assembly GCA_036852015.1). Lineage (NCBI taxonomy): Eukaryota > Metazoa > Nematoda > Chromadorea > Rhabditida > Rhabditidae > Pelodera > Pelodera strongyloides. The sequence continues at coordinate 11,521 of JAANDG010000745.1, read as the reverse complement.
AAAAACGTTTCAAAAGTGGTTCGGGATGGCCGGTCGGAAATGGGCACATAGACCACTTATATTTAGATGTACAGCAATATTTGGAGCCAATATGAATGCCTCTGTGCCCACGGGTTTATGTACTGTGATGGCCATCCCGAACTACTTTTGAAACGTTTTTTTTGTTAGGAATTCGGCTTCCCGAACGCGCCCTAAGTTTTATTTCCTTCAGAAAGGCCGTGGTTCGTTGCCAATGATTGTCGCATTTCCGATGAGTGGAGATAATGAGGGATGGCACGTTGTATCTGGGTCGATGCCAAAGAATGCCGTCTACGATACTATTTATCAAAAAAGGTACTTTGTTTGTTAATTATGTTTGACTCAGGTTTTCCTGAAGTTCTCGCAAGATGCAATTGATTGTATGAATTCTATTACTTTGCTAATACCTTTTTACATGACGAATTGGGTTAAAGCGTGCTAGCCTCGTTGGAAAATTTGCATATGTAAGCAAATCGCTATGTATGATGCTTTTTGTACTATTGCCGTGGACGATCGTACAAAATTAGCATAGGATACATAGGATTTGCTTATCATATGCAAATTTTCCAAAGGGGCTAGCATTTCGCTTTAACTTTGTCTGCTTCGGCATAGTGATTGGATCTGATTTCAAATTTCAGTCTCTTAGAAATGTTTCTGGTTAAATGTTTAGTGTGATCGGTCGGTGCGTTCCTCCGTGTGAAAGCAACGTCGAAGACATTGCGGAATTCGAACGGATCGGTTTGATTCGGATTGTGAGTTTCTTTGTTCCTAGTGGTATTGCCCATGGACATGGACCAAGTGAAGATGGATAAACGTTGTCTACTGAATTTGAATAATGGTTGTATATGTGAACTCTATTTACTTTGGCCATTTTTCAACATAACTGGTTTTTGTTTATCATAGATAAAAGTAGAGACCAAAATGCATCCAGTTGGTGACGGCGTGATGGCGCTTTTCGATTTTTTTCAGTTTTGCAATACAGTCTTTACAGCTTTTCTCCGAATAATCACTTCATTTCCTTTAGTAATTCTACTGAAGTCGGAGGACCGCAGTCGTTTCTTCGATGTTTTACAAACTGTGCTGCAATGAAGGAGAAAGAAGGGAACTCGGTTATCGTGCGTTTACACTTTGAGTTTGATATATGTTTTTTTTGTCTTGATATTCCATACTTTATCGTGCTATACTAATTTTAACTTATGTTTTCAGCAGTTTTGTTTGTAGTGTTTACCAAGTTTTAGTTGTGAATTGAATAGTGAATTGTTAGTTTGCTAATATTAGTTAGCTAAAGTATTTTTTTTTATTTCCTGTAAATGCATTAACTTGTTTTTCATTATGGATCTCTGTATGAAAGTTGTAGTGTTTAATTTGAAGAATTCAGATTGAGAAAGTTTACTAAAAATAAAAGTTCAAATATATTTATGTTTATTTTTTCCATTATTTGTTTCTAATCGAACGGAAAGTATCTTTATTCCTTTACTTATTTTACTCATGTGTATTATTCTTTTGTTGAGTTGTTGTACATATTCGCTATGGAAACGTTTTGTAGTAGCCTATCTTCTTCTTTCATCAAAAACAGTGGCGTGCACAGTGCAGGCTCAAAACCGGTTTTTACTTCCTCCTCCTCAAGTTCGATTTTGCAAGCAAATGTTGCGTTTTAGTCTATGTCTACTATTAAACTATTAAGTTTTAATTATCTGCATGTTTACTATTACTATTATAGGTTCTTTGCTTCACCTTAATCTTATTATATTTACTATTAGATTCAATGTAATATATTTCGTGCTATTTCGCAGCGTATGTACCGTAGTCGGAGTTGTTTAGTGCAGCCGGGTATGTATGGTGGAAGTGGGTAGTTTTGCAGGCGTTTCTCTCCCTCTCTCCTCACGTGTATTGTTTGCGTATTAGGGGGTTGTTTTGACAACTTGTTCAACTTGGTGGACCACTTCTCTGAGAATTTATTGATTTTGTTGATAGTGTTATTGATCATGTTGATGTCCATCTCTCTTGCGTATTGGTGGACTTTAGTTATGTTTTCTGGTTAGTTGGATATGTTTCGTTTGTGTTTGATTGTTTGTTTGTTTGTCGTTACCTACCGCATAGTATTGGTATGTGTTGTAGGCAGCCATCATGTTTTCGCTTCGTCCGAAACCGATGGACTTTCATAAAGTGTGGAGTGATCTGGAACCGACGTTGATTAGGACGATCACATTACAGCCGGTGAGCAGCAAGGATTGGAATCATAAGTTCAGGTGGGAGACAAAATTATAAAGGTCGCCCGATTTGGGAGCATTTTAATATACTGAAAGATTGAAGTTATTTTTATACTTTGATGTTCACTCAGCTCATTGACCGCTATGTAATGTGGGTGCTTTATTACTTTTGGTGTGTATGATTGGGGTTATGTCGTTAAGCTTTTTTTTCCCGTGTTACCATTTGTTGTACCTCTAGACGGCTAGTATTGTTTTTCTTTTCGCGCCTGAATGTAGTGTTTTGTTGTTTTTTCAGCGATATTTACAACCTGTGCGTGGCGATTCCGGATTCCCATTGCGACGAATTGTATAAGTCAGTGCAGGGTTGTTTAAAGAAGCATCTTCAGGAACAGTATGATGTAAGTTTTAGTTATGGTTTTATTTATTTATTTCTTATGGTTAGCATTTTTCCAAGATGATTACATCAGGTGATATTTCTTATTCCTAATATTGTTTGTTTCGGTTTACCTTGCAAATTTATTTTAATTTATTTTAATTTCAATACATAATCACTGTGGACCATGACAATTTGATACAAGAATACTTTCGATTATGGAACGTTTACTACGAGGGAACGCATTATTTGCACAACTTGTTTAGGTACGTTTATTATTTTATCATTTACGTTTTTATGTGTTTTGTTTTGTTCTATGTGTGTGCTTCAATCGGAGCTACTTTTTGGTTCTTTATCGAGGGTCAAACCATCAAACGCGCATATTAGTTGTCTTGTGTTTCTGATGGTGAGAGACGGCTCACATTTTTTTTACTAACTGGCGTTTTTTTCGATATTTGTAGTAGCAAGCAAAATATGTACAACGATAAAGAAGCCAAATTAAAATAGTGAAAATACTCTACAGGCTCTGAACTCTGACAAAATATGTGCCATTTTATAGGTATTTGAACACTCAATTTGTGCAGAAGAAGAAACAAGACCTCGAAGGTTTCCAGGCCTCCTTTATGCCTTTTCTTAATAGACCTGAACTGAAGGAAGTTGGAAACGTGAGGCTTTTCGCATAAAGTTTTATATTCATTTCTCGTCACTGAACTGATGATAAACTTGATGTTTCACTTGGTTATTTTGAGCTGAGCATGCCTCATTTTGATGATTTTGCTCCATTCTTTCCTGACATATGCTTGTGTGAAGTGTTTTTGAATCAGCGATCATTCAAGCTATAACGTAAAAGAGTGTCTTAGATGCGTTGTTAGATAGATTTGTTTGATGCTCTCAACTTTATAAATGTTTTAGTTGTTTTCAGTTGGCCGTGGAAATCTGGCGTGTTCGTCTCGTGCAGCCGATCCTTACCAAGTTGATGGACTTGATTCTGTCTGCTATTGCGGCGGATAGGAAGGGCGAAACAGTCCCACAGAAGGAGACAGTGGCTGGAGTGATCAAGTCATTTGTCCTGGTAGGGAGTATCTTTGTATTTGGGTAAGTTGATATTTGATGATTGTTTGACCAGGTTTGGGAGGCTAGCTACTCTCCCACTTCGTATTTGACGACATATTTACCACTCCTATCCCTCGGGGAAATATTTGGGGAGTGGCAGATTTTTGGTGTAGCCTGGTCCCCTCCCCATGGGCGTTTGGGAAGCGATGAGGCCACCAAGCGATGACTTTACAAACTAGATTGCTCGAATACAAATTTCAGTTGCCCCATTGGCACTTTATTAGCGGGTAGCTTGAGAGTTTTGAGTGGCAACTAGTACTACAGTAACTAATAATTCCTCTTACTTCAGGTTGAGGAAGTGGATTTCGCTGAGGAAGATCCGGGAAAGGATTTGAAATCGTCCTCACCTCCCACATACAAGTACTACATTGAAGCTTTCGAGAACAAGTAAGTTGTCTGTTGTCTCTCTCTCTCCTATATCCGATTATTGTTTGACGATTACCTTTATTTCAACCTGTGACGTCATTTTATACGTCAATGTGTACTTGGTTGAATGCATTTCACCATGTTATAAATATACCACCCTAGGTTTTTGGAAGCGACGCGTGAATACTATCAGAATTTGGCTCAGTTGCTCTTGACCGAGAACACGTGCTCACAGTATATGGAGAAGGTATTCGGCTTTCCCTTTCTAACGGGCCTCGGAGTTCTTTTTGGCCTTGTCTAACTTATTTGTCACTGATTTTTCGTATTGTCTAACTTTATCATTGAAGTGAAACATTTTTTTAACACTAGCCATCTCGGTTGGATAGTTAAGAGCCGGTTGTTCTTAATAGAAAGGCTAAAGCCATACGAGAAGGTTTATGCATGGCAAACATACTTACAAATTTACATATTTATATAAATCTGTTCTTTGCAGGTGATTGAGCTTTTGGAAGCAGAGGAGGCCCGCAGCAAGTTTTACTTGGATGCAAGCTCGGTTCCGAAGGTATGCTTCCTGAATTTCCTTTGTGTTTGACTTCTTTTTCTGTTATCATACTATAATTTTAGTTGAATGATAATCGCAAGTCGTGTCACCGCTGTATACTTATTTTGTTGTTCGAGTTTTCGCGTATTATTATGAATTCCGTGTATTCACATTCCCAATTCCCAGGTGATCCGCTTGTGCCAAAATGTGATGATTGACGCGCATAAGGAAAAGTTGCACTCTGTTTGTCACGACCTGATCACCAATGAGGAAAAGAAGGGTTGGTTAGAGTTTGGATATTTTTTTCTACAATGATCGTTTTTTTTGTTACTAATTTGTATTGCTTTTATGAGATTTTTGTTTCGATTAATTTTTTTATCTTGTTTTTTTACCATTCACGATTTTATTTCCCTTTTCAGACCTTCGCAATATGTACCGTTTGTTGAAGCCGCTTCCCTCAGGATTGCAGGTTTGTATTTTGTTTATAATTGTTTTATTTTTGTTTATAGTTACGTGTGTGGGTATTTGTTCTGTCTAGTTTTTAGTTTTAATTTGCGTATTTTTCATATGGTTAGAGTTTATATTACGCAGTTGTAGTTGGCTTTTTGCCATAGGATTTATCTCGGTAGCTTTCCCGTCGAGTGTTTTTTAGAATTATGTTTTATGGAGCTTTTTTATGGAGGGATACGTTAGGAGATGGTCGTCCGCATTTGGCGGGGTGCTTTATGCTATGGATAGATATGCTTTCTATGTGTGGTGAGGGTGAGTGAGCGATGACGAAAGCATCACTGAATGGTTTGTTATCATACTACCTTGGGCATTGACTCTTTTTAAATACTTGAAATGTTTAGGTTATGATAAGAGAGTTCGAGGCCTATGTCCGTTCAAAGGGCGAGGCGGCTGTGGCCAACCTTGGTGGGGATAACGTGCCCCACCAGTTTGTGGACAATGTTCTCCAGGTTAGTTATCTTTGAAAAGTATATAGCTAGGCATAGAACGATACTTTAAAGCGAAATACCGTCCGGTTTTTGAAACGCATCGAGTACTCCCTGCTTTCCTATGCTTCATATGCAAATGAGCATAAATTTGAATAAAAAATAGACCCCACTAGACCCCTTTTAGCATAGCTGCATAAGAATGCTGATATTTGAGATGCGTTTCAAAAACCGGCTGGTATTTCGCTTTAAACCATTCGGACGATTCGGATTCCCTGGCTCATACTCTCTCCGGAGACTACAAATTTGTGATTTTGTGTGAATTCTGTAGACCATCTGTTTACGAAACAATAGACCAATGAATTATGCGTCTTTAAACAGTTTTTTTTTAAATCGTTAAGTCAGATTTGGTCATTTTCACGCGGTGTGGTGTGTTTTTATTTATGCGGTGTGGTTTCATACACATAAGGAGAGTTCTGCCTGTATTGTATGACAGACTCATTTCATTGAGATTAATGTGTTACCATTGAAACTTGTAGGTTTACGAGAAGTACAATGCGATGAAGACCGAAGTGTTCTTGGACGATGGCGATTTTGCTGGAGCTCTTGATAAGGTATGCATTTTGCTATTTTCTTTTTCGCTTGTGACTTCTTCTTTGAATTTTGTCTGAATTGCGTTAGTATTTCATATATGATTTTTATTTATTCAGCTATGTGTATAAATAATAAAGTGAATTAATACTAAAGTAGTTGTATATATCTTTTATATATAATGTCACTGTCTGTATGTATAAATGATAAAGTGAATCCAATACTACTTAAAGTGAATCCTACTTAAAGTCATGTCTGGCGTGGAAGCTCCAGTTTCGTAGTTGTTTTGCGCATTTTGAGTGCCTACATATTCCCTTTAAGTATGTAAGATGCTGATGCTGTTTTTGTAATGTTTATTGCGCGAAGGAAACCATCCATTGTTTTCCAGGCACTGCAATCGGTTGTCAACATCAAAGACGGGGGAAAGAATGCCAAGGCTTCTGAAAGGGTATGGCTTGGGCTTGTTTTATATGTATTTGATTGACAGTGAATAAGAATAAGATATACAACCATGCCTCATGAATCATGAAAAACTGATTGGGAATGCGGGTTTACACTTATGATCACTCTTTTGTCATGAAAAAAAATCGATAGTGAAAAGTGAAAGCAATATTTTTTCAGCTAGCCCGTTTCACTGATTTCCTGTTGAGAAAGAGCGCAAAGGGATTGAGCGAGGGCGAAGTGGATCAGAAACTCGGAAACGCCATCGTGATTTTCAGATACATTGAGGACAAGGACATATTCCAGAAGGTGGGTTTTGATATTATCATTCATCTGTTTGTAACATTTGTGTACTGGATGATTATAAATCTCACTAAATGTTGCTTAGCCCTTATTATCAGTTGACAAATTTTTCGATGAGTTTATTTATTTTTGTTTCACAATAACACATACCGTTGCTTACGCTTACTTATGTCGGAATGTTTTCGTTTGTAAAATTCGAAGCGGAGACGAGATGCCATTGAGAAATTACAGATGTATCTCTAATGTGTTTTCCAGGCACGAATCTGACAGTTCAATTCTCTACGATTGTGGTTCTAACTAACTTTCTCCTTTTCAGTTCTACTCAAAAATGCTGGCCAATCGTCTGATCATGGGCGCGTCTGTGTCGATGGATGCAGAAGAATTGATGATTAACAAGTTGAAGGTACTGTAACTGGGTGATGATTAACAAGTTGAAGGTACTGTAACTGGGTGATGATTAACAAGTTGAAGGTACTGTAACTGGGTGATGATTAGCAAGTTGAAGGTACTGTAACTGGGTGATGATTAACAAGTTGAAGGTACTGTAACTGGGTGATGATTAGCAAGTTGAAGGTACTGTAACTGGGTGATGATTAGCAAGTTGAAGGTACTGTAGCTGGGTGATGATTAACAAGTTGAAGGTACTGTAATTGATTGTTGAAAGTACTGTAACTGATTATGCTAAATATCATTTGAAAGAGCTCGGATAGTTGGTTGAGAGACTGGCAGGGAAAGGTTATGGCGCACGGACGTTGTTCTGCACGGCACGAGAGCTTTTTATGAACAAGCAAAACAAAGGAAGTTTTGAAATACAAAAAAGACCAGCGAAATGTCTTTTAATCGTTACAGTGGTACAAGGAAATATACTGGTTTTCTTTTAGCAAGCTTGCGGATACGAGTTTACCTCAAAACTGTCCAGAATGTTCACCGATATTGGATTGAGCAAGGAGCTGAGCGAAAAGTTTACCAAGGTAGGATAGGAGTTTGGTTTTTTTGGATTATTTACGTTGCGCGTCAATATTTTGTCACGTATTTTCGGGCACATTTTTCTATGACAATCAAAAAGTGGTAGATTTATCCACTGTCAATTTTTAAGATGTGTGTATTTCAGTACTCAACGGATAACAAGTTGTCGCTGGTTTCGATGCAGCCCCTGGTCCTACAGGCTGGGTCATGGCCTCTAAGTCTTCCTGGGCATAATACGCAGGGACAACAGACGGGAACGGTTAGTTGTGGTTAACAATTCGCCGTAACGAACAAACAAACAAACTTGATAAACCTGTCATTCATATAATGAGAACTTTACCCATTTCAAAACTCAATGTTTCATTTGGTGTTGAAATGTGTATGCCATTATTTCCTACTGTTACTTCGGCACTTTTTGTCTTATTGCGGTTCCTGAAAGGTTGTTCTGGGATGTATTTCAATGAGTTTAACTGAAATTTGTGTGTAGATATTTACATACACTTTCCCTTTGTTAATTTGCAAGATCGTGATGTTCAACTCATTCCAAACAGCTGTTCCTATCGACGTAGACTAGTTGTTCAAATCTCAAATGTGTACTAGGGAGGCAGCTGTCTAGTGCAGTATGGAGTAGAGTAGTGCAACTTTATTAGAACTATTAAATAGTGTGTGTTTGTGCTTTCCCTATGAGGGGATTTTTACTGATACTGATGGAGCGAAATGGGGTTTTTAAGCGTGGGAAACTGATTAAATAGCAAAATCACTCTTACTGAACTAGCGAAGAGGTAGAAGTAAACTTATTGGCGGTTCGCGGCTTTAACTACATATTTTTAGAACGAAGCAGTCAATTTTGTACTCCCGACTTCCCTTCAACCTTGTATCCAACACTTTGAGACATTTTACACCAGTTCACATAATGGGAGGAAGCTCACATGGCTGTTCAACCTCTCGCATGGTAAGTGCAATTATTCCCACTATAAATGTCTTATTTCTATGAAGATCCAATGTCTGTTATGTTAGTTTCCCATAATTCTACTAAGCGTCCCTGTCACCTGTGATATGAACATCTTCATGTATGCCCAAGATTTGTGGTCTGTGTAAGGGAAGGCCTAATGACCTTCATTATCGTCCTTTTTTGATATAGACGTACAGTGCCGTTTCCTTGGCAACGTTTGTACGTTTGATTTTTCTGGTGAAGGTATGTGTGATAAAAAAAATTTCCCCCACACAATTGCGACAGCGGTTATTATATTATGTGAACTTAAAATTTAATTATTTTGTTAAAGCGACTTTGTTTATAACACTTTTTGTTTATTTTAGGAGAAGTGCGAACGTGTTATCTTGACAAGTCTTATATTATTGGCCTAAGTGTGCATCAACTGTCAATTTTGCTCTGCTTTGAAAACCAGGTATGTTAAGCTTATAAATTCGACATTCTACCTATATGCAATTATGCATTCTTTTTATGACGTAAAATAAGTAAGAGTAAAATTCTGTCGTCTACCTAGATGCATTCCTTTTATGCCAAATGAGTAAAATTACAAGAAATGGACCGCATTCATCACTGTGTTGTCATTGTTGGCGAGAATTTAGTTAATCTGTTGAAACATTGTGATATTTGACATTTTTTATTAGAATTGTGTTCAGTTTTCAGTTCCTTTTTTGAAAGCGTGCGCGTTTTTTTTGGACGGTGAAGCGGGTGAAGAGCCTCAACGCGCATTTTTATACAAAAAAATGTCATTCCAATTCCTGGAAAAAACGGAAAAATGCTAAGTGGATAAACGTCTTTTTCAGGATGAAGTGAGTGTGCAAGGATTGGGCGCGGCTTCCGGACTTGTCGGTGATATGCTGATTAAGAACATCAGATCGATTGTGGAACCAGGACTGCTGACATATGCAACGGTATGTTTTGGTTTTATGCTCCTTTGAATTGAAGTGCTATGTGTTTATGAATATACCTTCGGTGGCGGTTTCACTGTGGAGCAAATGGGTTTGTGAAGGGGGAAGTGGGACTACGGTTGTCTAGAGTATTCATCGTAATTAATATATAAAATTTATGTTAAATTTAGAATTTAACTTGATTAATTTAATAAAATGAAACATAATACAAAAAAAAAAACTCGTAAAACACGTCTACAAGGGGGGTACCTTGTAGCAAAACCGATGTTTAGTGATTCCCGTCGTTTTAAAATGTAGAAATTTATTTGTTTTGTACACTCATTGTAAGACTACTAGAGATCACAGGTTTATTGCTAGTCCAGAAGAAGCATATTCATCGTCTGTGTTGTAAATTATGCGGGCACACACACGGTCACAGGAGCTTCTAATGATTCTGATGCTGATATTTATTTCTAGTGGTACTAATCAACTTCCTATATGATTCTGAGAAAGTTGAAATGATGATTTTCAAATGTTTCTTTGCAGAGTGGCGATTTGTCAATGTCGTCTACTCTTTGCTTGAATAAGGTGTTCACATCGAAGCGTCTTCGAATCAAGCTCCCGCCCCCTCTCATTCAGAAACAGCAGACGGAGAAAGAGAGCGAGCAAGTCGCCAATACGGTAGTTAGTTTATTTGTAACGTTGATGATCATGAACTGTAAAATATCACTTCGTTATTGAGTTTGGACTTGTTTACTAAACATGTATCCCGCCTCTCTTAACCTAGAACCAGCTAATGACAATGATAACTCTGCCGCCTTTCTAGATCTTCAGATTAGTCGAATCAACGATAAATGGTCCATTAATATGTATAATAAAACAGACGACTACAGCTTCAACGTTATCAGATTCCCCATGTTTGATTCCCATATATCTAACAACATAAAATTAAATTGTGTGGTTGGTGAAATAATTAGAATTCACCGTTGTACTTCGAACTTTGAGTATTTCAAAGATAAAATTCAAATATTTATTAAAAAACTTTTGGAAAATAAATTTCCATTTTCCAGTATAATTCAAATGTTTCAGAAAACAGTTAACCGTTACCCTTGTATAAGTCTCAAATATAGTATAAGTAACAAACAGCTCCTTAATTGGTTTAATACAAAAATTAAACACTAAACTCTAATAGCTGTATATTATACTTTACTTTCTTTCTTTATTCCACAAGTACTCTGGCAGTCTACACTATGGTTTCTTATAGGGCGCGTTCGGGATTGATTTTCCGAAAGGAAACTCGGCCAAATCCTCGTTCGGGATAGACAGTTTGGAAACGTTCCAATGCTTGGAGAAAACAAAAAATACAGTACGAATTAGCTTGCGAAAAACGTTTCCCGCGCATATTTTTCAAATTTTCCATTCTAACTCATACTGTATTTTTTGTTTTCTCCAAGCATTGGAACGTTTCCAAAATGTCCATCCCGAACGAGGATTTGGCCGAGTTTCCTTTCGGAAAATCAATCCCGAACGCGCCCATAATACACTGCTCGCACGCATGTACACTGCCCCAGTTGGAAACTTGCCAATATGTACAAACAACATACTACAAAATACAAGTAGCTATCCTCTGCATGCTCTAACACTTGGCGTCGGTCAGACAACATCCGCACTTTTTCTAACTGGTACATGCTAGTACCTCTCACTCGCTCTACTCCTATTATAATTATTTGGTATATCGATATACCTTAATAATTTTATTATTCTCTACACACGCCTGTTCATTATATTC